>JBAMJV010001592.1:0-137499 GCA_037951105.1 Echinarachnius parma | reverse complement strand
GCCAAATAGTGCTTATCGTCACAGACCGACGGCAAAACAGGGGTGTACACGTACTAGATATCTGGAACGAACGACGGACACGTAGATGCGCATGCGCACTGCTTCAAAAAATGACGTCACCGTACCAGTCCACTAGTGAACGTACAAATCGAAAAGTCCGTAATGTTCGAGGCTGAGACCAAGATCACTTGGTTTTCGGGGGCCGAGACCATTGGTTATGATGGTCGAGAAGAGACCGCTAAAAGTGGCCTCGAGACCACTTAATTTTTTGTATTTGGGGGGGGGGGGGGGGGGGCTGAAACCCCCAAAACAGTCCTTTTTTCATCAAAGGGGGGGGGGGGGGGGGGGTTGAACCCCTAACCCACGCCCTGGGTGCGCCTATATGTCAATAGGTGTAGGAGGCGGGCAGCCCCCCCCCCCCCCCCCCCCCCCCCCCCACACGGAGTTTTGAAAAATGACCATATTCTGGAAGAAAACACTTCAAATATTTGGGCAAAACCGATGTCATATTCGGGCAGACTTATGTCATATTCAGGCAAACTAACAGTTATATTCGGGCAAAATCGTGTCATAATTATCCTGGCAAATCTATGTCATATTCGGGCAAAATAGTGTCATATTCAGGCAAAAAAGATATAATTTTCGGGCATCAAAAAGGGCAAGGGCCGTTTTTTTTTTTTTGCTTGGCAGTTGAAAAGGCGGGAAGGATAATTGTATTGGGCAAAAGACATCAGCCCCCCCCCCCCCCCTGAGAGTGAGACAAATGTTCCCCTAAGGCCTACGTGAAAGACCCCGTGTTCACAAACAAAATTTTCATCCCTTAATCATGACTAAAGAATCAGCAGCTGACTATATTATCAGCTTCTCATTAAAAATTCCTGTGTCTGAACGCTTACTAAAAATGAATGTATGTTTATCTTAGAATGTTACATAATTCATGATAACACTGTCTGTCTTCAAAATGTTATCATTATCGTACGGGAATTATACTAATACATTATACATACACAATGGCGGGGCACTAAATACATGTATGTCTGTACACTCTCGTATGCTGTGTGCATTCGTGATTCATAACAAATCATATTGAATTATTTTCAAAATAACTGAACAAATAATAATGGTTAACAATGCAGCCAGCCATGATAAAGGAGCGAACACGATCGTTTGTGTACACTGTTACACACTAGGTAGACTAAACGAAAAGGGATTCTCTCTCATAATAACCGAATAAATAGTGCATGGGAACTTCTTTTCAAAATACCTGGTGAATCAACAACAAAAAATGGTGTACGTGCATGCTGGGTCACGGGTTAGTGGAGACAAATTCAAAACGGGCAAAAGGTCCTCGTCTCCTCACCTCAAGTTCGCAGTTCGAACCAAAGTGGGTCATTGGAGGCGTAGCCGGAAATTCACAAACAAGGGGAGGGGGGGGGGGGGGGGAGTATACATTGATTTGAACTGGGGGCGTGTAGTGGTCATGGTGGATCGATAGACTCGTTAGAAGTGGTGAAACATTATTATGTGAAACAATAGACTCGTTAGAAGTGTTTAAAAGTAAATTAAAATCATACTTGTTTAGTGTAGCTTATTAATATATTAGTTGCTTGTATTGGTATTTGTGCTTGTTTAAGTTTTCCCTCTGTTTTTTATTCTTCTTTCCTTTGTTATGCGCCTCGGAATAGGCTACCTAGATAGATGGCGCTTTATAAATGCTTGATATTATTATTATTAGTATTATTATCGAGGTGAATCGGGGATGGGGTAGTGGCACACTGGATTTCAAGCCTGAAATGAGGATGGATGGGGCATACTGGACTTGACACGGGGACGTTACTGAGGTTAAACGGGGAGGGAGTGGGCGTACTGGGTTTGGAACATGCATGACGTAATTCCGGTGAAAGGAGGTGGGCGTACTGGATTTGAAACGGGAATTATGTTATCGAGGTGAAATGGGATGGGATAGGGGCGTTATTGAAGTCAAACGGGGGTGGGTGGGACATACAAAAATGGCATGCCAATCACGTGACCGTGTTTAGCCAATCAATGACGCGTATTTTACTAAGTCAGATGATTTAAAACGGGGACTATTGAGGTGATTAAACGGGGCTTGACTGAGGTGTACTAAATTGGAAACGGGGCTGGGCTGCATGGGGTGTACTGAATTTGTAACGGAGATTTCATTTAGTTGAAACGGGAGTGGGGAGGGGAATGCTGGATGCTTCAAACGGGACTTTATTGAGGTGAAATGGTGGTGGGGTGGGGCCATGGGCGTAGATCTGTCATTGATACCTATTCATCAGGGGGGTGATCTATTCATTCACCCCCCCCCCCCCTGATGAATAGGTATTACGTAAGTATCTACGCCCATGGGTTGGGCATATACTACATTTTAAACAAATAGGGATGTTATCGAGGTGAAATGAGAATGAGGAGGGGGCCCACTGGATTTTTTTCTTTAAACGGGGACTTTACATTTGTTTCCCGTTTTGCGATCCGTTTAGTCATTCGCGGAATGTAAATAACCATAAATTATACTTCAGAAAAATACTTCGGAAATTATGCTTCTCAAATTATACGCCACTGTACGTGAATGTGAATTACGTTGAATTACGTGGCTTTCGGGAACGGTGATTTTCCCGTGTTGCGGTGCCAGTCTTCGGGAAAGCTACCCCCACATGGAATCGTTTTCCGTTTTGGGGTCCATTCAGTCGTTCCCGATATACAAGAATGTAGATGACATTAAATCATATTAATGAAATACTTTTAAAGTATGCCTCTGAAATCATACTTCTGTTTCCTCCAATTTTCTCGTCTGTTGCAGAGATGTGCGAGTATGTGAATTACGTGGGCTTCGGGAACGGTGGTTTCCCGTCCTTGCCGCGACATCGGGAAAGCTGCCCCACATGAACTCGTGTCCTGTTTTGTGTTCGTGCAGTCATTCCCGGTATACAAGTTTACAGTTATGCAAGAATGTAAATGACCTGAAATCATACTTCTCAAATACATCTTAAACCATGCGTCTCAAATCATACGCTAATTTTCCTCGATTTCCGTTTTGCAGACCTTACGTGGCTTTCAGGAACGGCAATTGTCCTGTGTTGCGGTGTCCCGGTCTTCGGGAAAGCCGCTCAGTCTTTCACGGTTTACGAGAATGTAAATGACATGAAATCATCCCGGTATACGAGAATGTAAATACATGTAATATGAAATCATCATACTTCTGAAATACTTCTGAAATCATGCTTCTACGATCATACTTTGATTTCCCGTGCTACAGGTCTGTACAAGTACGTGAATTACGTGGGCTTCGGGAACGGTGATTTTCACGTGTTTGCTACCTCTGCGGGAAAGCCGCCCCCGCAGGAGTGGATGCAGACCGCCACGCAGGGCATTGGGCCACGAGGTCATCAGGTGTCATACCCAGGTATAAAATAATAATAATCATTAAGAAAATTAATCTGTTCGGCTATATACTTTACAAAATAGCCTGGAAAATCTATAAAGATTTATCAGGTGTTGATCGTTTATTTGTTATACTAATTATACTATATATTAAACTTGTAAGCTTGTAAAATGGTCCTAGATGACAACAAATTACAAATACATGTTTTAAAATCAATACCTATATCGGCCGGGGGGGGGGGCACGCGAATTATTGGGGCACACCTTATGTATTTATTTATTTTCACAACATTAATTTTCTCATTATGGGTTTTTATTGTTGTTGTTGTTTCTTCACATTATTAGGAGGCGGGGCAAGTTTCCTCCTTCCGCACCACTGTATCTCATTATTGTATTTAAAGGGAAATGACAGTAGTGGGAAACGCCCCACACACAAAAAATGAAATGTACGCTCTTATTACCAACCATGTGAATGAATATAATTTTTACTAATAAGGAATTATAAACATTTGGCCAGGAAACCGCCTACTAATGGATATATTTGCAAAATTATACAAACTGATTTACAGTACCAATACAAATTGATCGCCAACGCGGAATCGCGCATACGCTACGTGCAAAAGTCCACGTGGTCCGCACATGCTTTTCACGGGCGGCCATTGGATTTTTCCGATATTTCTGCATGTAACGATGGTTAGGTTCGGATTTGACCACACAAGCCCTTTTTAGATACTTGTTCAACAATATTGATCAATTATTTCGGCCAATATAAATGTTTTCTGTAACTTTCCCAAAACTGTTATTCATCTTTAAACAAATTAAAACAGGAGGATATCTGGAGGTCGCTACACTGACTGGTGAACCGATGTGCACCCAGCCACCCAAGGCAGAAAACTCTTGCTATCTCCTCATCAACTACCGGGTGAGTTTTGAATTTCCCGATCAAGGGTGAATAAATGAAGAGCTTATTTCCAAAAGGGGGTAGATCCACTTTTTTCAACTTTGGAGAAAAGCAGGTTTCTTTGTCAAACTCTGTACACATGCCTATGGGAATATAAATATGGATCGTCCCATATTTTGAATTTGATTGGCTAATAGCAAATATATAATCCATTGCGGATATAGTATCGGAAATAATATCGCTAGTGATATTCGTTTGTCTCGCAATGTATAGTCAAACTAGGAATCTAAAAGATCATGACGTTTCGTATGCCGCTTGATTGTCTAATTAGTCCTAAAATTTGGATTCTAGATAGTTACGTAGCTTATTAATGTACTGATATCGCTAACTCAATTTGTATGGAAAGTGGATTTAGCCCCTTTTGGAACAAAGCTCTTCCAATATTACGCGCGAAGCTCCACATTATGGTTACCATAATTGAAATGAAGTCGGCTAGATGTTAGACTGTATACCTTGTAGGAAGTCTATAATTTATCGCCGACGTTATCCCTCTTATTAAAGGGATAGTTGAGTTCTGGTAAGGAGAGTACATTTTTGGTGAAACTGAATTTTAGTAACCAAAACCTGCATCATTACATTACAAACTAATAGTTATAACTAGAAAGGAACACAAAATTACAAATGACGTAGTAAAGATCATGTTATCATTCAAAAATAGCCGTTAAAACGTAAGAGGGCGCTCTCTAAACACTCATCGGTTTCAACCATTTTGAATAAAATATTGTGCATGTGATGCTTTGTTGAAATAGTGATTAGATAGAGAAATAACCAACAACTATTTAAATACCATTTTTGTTACTTTTTTAAAAGAGGAAGCATTTGTTTGAATTTTTAACGGCTGGTTCAAAATTCTCTAATAAACCTGGGGCCCCAGGTTTATTACAAATTGTTATATTTATTGATATTTCAGCCGTCTCTGAACCGATTTTGATCAAACAAAGATGATTTTATTATTTAAATATTATGCTCTTTCAAATTTTACACTCAGTTTTTCATTATCTCACAAAAAAATAAGTAGTCTAGCGCCCTCTCTACCAAAAACTCAACTATCCCTTTAAATTCAACTGGACCAAAGTCAAATGATGGCGCATATAACTTGTGGCAAGCGCCCATCCTCGACGCTGTGCGAGCGCATATAGGATTCTATTACTGAATATCTCCGATATGCGTATTATCGCATAAATAAACGTCGCTCATAGTGCGTATAGGCGTGATTGGCCCATCGAACAGTATCCCGAAATCGGGATATATAGAGAGCGCAGTAATGGATTTAGAGACCACAGACATTGGAGATAATTATAGATCCCCGGTTATTCCCTAGATGTGATCGCGATGAGATCCCCACATAATGATGTTCTTCCGTTTACATTACACTTCTGCGGGCTATGAACGGGTGTTCTGGTCTAGTGGTCAGATCTCTGCTCTTCGTCATAATCCACCCAGGTTCGAATCTTGGCTGCGTCTATCGGATGGTGACGATAAAGGGTGGTCCCAGACGTAAACAAATCACAATTGATTGATCGCTAAATGCAAAAACCAATCAACCCGCTATGACAGGATAATTGGGATTGCGCCCTCTCTCAGGCTTATAGTGCAATAGTCGGGCTTTAGTTTGAGAATCGAACAAACATGACGAACAGATATAGAAGGCAAATCGTTACTTTATGGCCTAGTCCCACCGAACCGTTTCTCCTTCCGTTTCCTATTCGACCAATATGTGGCGAAACGGTCAGTATCTTGCAAAATGTCGAAGTTCCATGGCGTTTCGTTTCACGCGAAACGGAGCCGAATTAAAAGTATCCTACTAATCCATTGCGAACTTGGTCCGCATCATTTCGTTTTCTGCTATAGTAGCTTCAATAATGTGAAACGGATAGAAAATGGAAGGAGAAACGGTGCAGTGGGAGTAGGCCATTATGAATCGTGAATTATTTCAGTCAATCGAGCATGATCATTTTAATTTCTCCAGTGGATTAAGGTCGGTCGGAGTAGCACGCGCTGGTATCAAAATCATTGAGGGTAGCAATTATGTTCGCAATGTCATTGGTGTCACACCGATTAAGGCTGGTCTGAAAGTAGTACGAGAGTAGGTACAGTGTATCATGGGTTAGTACAATTTTCAAATCTTGTTAAACGAAACATGATATCTAATCAACATTATAGAAACATTACAATCATTAACACAAAATAATATAAATTAAAAAGTATGATTTCCTTTGAAAAATGCTATCGACGACGTTTGATCAATGCATGTCTTTTAGAATGTATTTTATCCCTGAGGAAAATGTACATTCATGACGAAATCAGTTATGTTAATATTTCTAAAATGAATAAAGCCTCAAAATTAAGTCAGTATCCTCAAAAGCAATATATTTACTAACTATATTTATAATTAACTTTCTAAAAAAAAATATTGATTGTTTGTATTATATTACAGGAGACTGATGTAGGAGAGGCTAACTTCGGTGACTTCGAGGCGAACTGGCAGACCAAGACCGGAGCGACACTCATTTCCGAGACGCTGCAGGGCGACGTGAAAGTCGGTCAGATGGGATTCTACAAGCGCCTTCCGGGAAGGTCACCCTTCATCTACGTGCTCCGCTGTGAAGTACTTCCGGGGTCATCGCAGGAGCAAGTGCTGGCGCAGTTGTCGTTGATTCGAGAGAAGTTGGGCGCGGCCGGGATCCCCTTTAGCGATGTTGCGGCCTACGACATCGCCTACCTCTGCACTCCAAAACCATAGGCCATGTAGAGCTTGAATACTAAGCACTGACCCGCTGGCCCGGGGCCACTAAAAAATTAGCTTCGGGAACTCCAAATTGAATTTATCTAAATTGTATGTACCCCTTATGGGCTACGACATAGTTATACATATAACAGACATGTAATTGAGGACAAATATGATTTTATTTGCCCGACTAGGTCACAAGAAAAACAAATATATAATTGCATACGCAAATGTACATACATGTATGTATTATGTAACATACTGCACCGTTCCACAGTCAATAAGACGTGAACTGGTATTTGGACATTCGATAATAATAATGCTTCGATGTGATCATCATAATGTAAGCGCTTTACATTGTTACCCCGTGCATGCTAACTCCGGGAGCTCTGTCACTAAAACTAAAAGACAATTCTTTATATTCAAGATTAGCTTATAATCTATTCTAAGCAGACAGTATACACTATGTCTTTATTATATTCCGTGTATTTAATAGTGTTTTTATTTGTATTGTACATTGTTATTATACTAGGTTATTTCACTCAATGACTTCGGTTTGCTTGATATATAGTTAAAGGGATCTAGTAACTGTGTTGACATGTGCAAACAAAATGGTGAGTGTTTGATACAATGTATATTGTTGTTATCTGATATGTCCACTGGGTGCTGTGTGACAATTTCAAGTTAAATGGACGTTATATGGCCGAGTAATGAGCAAAAATGCAATGTGATATTCACTTACTCATTGCACTCACTTTGTACACGGTTTTGACGGTCCAGTGGATACTTTAACATCTGAAAACTTCAATCGTAAATATCTTTTTAACGAAAGGGAAATTTGAAAAACCGAAACCTGTCCCATGCTTTTATTGTTAATACGAATACAACAAGGTATGAGGGAACCGTTATATTTCCAATTGGATTTCGAGGATTTTGACAATGTTACTAAGTCCTTTTAAAGATTGTTATTGTTTTAATTGCACATATGAAAGGAAATAAGAAACTTAAGGCATTGATGCGGGGGGGGGGGGGGGGTGGGGGAGGGGGAGTTGCCCCCTCAAGAACTATTGATAAGATCCAAGAGTTTCCAGGGGCGAATATAACCTCATTTATTCAGAGGCATGACCAACGTTAAATCATACATGGGACAAAAACGATGTGGGGGGGGGGGGGGGGAGGGAGGGGGAGTACCACAAGTAGACATTAGTATGGTTGATATAATGTCCTAGTTTGATTACATTGTTATTACACAATGTCATGCGTCCATAATCTATTTCATAATTCACACTCAAGTTATTTAGTAAATTCGTTTGTACATGTATATATTTTATTCAGGATTATTGATTACAGTATATAAAGATAGTCAAACTATTCTTACCTTTCGAATGAGCAATTTGTATAAAGCTCTCTAAACTAGAATACTGTAAATGAATATGTAATAACTGTTACTTTGTTCACGTTATTTCAATGAGTTTTAGAAACGTACTTACTTATAAATGTATTTAGTATAATGATCAATGATTAAATCGTAATTTTCGAATCACACTAAACATAGTTGTGTTTATTTTGTATGCAAACTTTGCACTGTGTGTGTGTGGGTGCGTGTGTGTGCGTTTTTATGTATGTGTATGCGTATGTGCGTGTGTGCGTGTGTGTGTGTTTGTTTGTTTGTGCGTGCGTGTGTGCGTGCGTACGTGCGTTTATGCATGCCTGTGTGTCGTATCATGTGAGATGATGCTATTTTGTTTGCTTCATACTATAAATTTCTGATTTTTAACAAAATTAAGGTTCATATTTCATCATCGAAAAAATACCAATATTTCAACAATATAAATCGATTGGTACGGCCGAAAAGCATGGTTTCTATTATTTTGCAAAAGCTGATAACATGTATATATTTAGAGCTGCGATGGTTAAACGCAATTCCGGACCTCTCCAATCTGCACGTTCACCGTTGTCCACATGCAGGAAGTCACGCGGTGTAATGATACCTCGAAAAAGGCTTTAAATTTCCAGATAAATCGAAAGAAGACGGACGTTTTTTTTTTTGTATTCTGTCACATCTGGGAATCTTCCAAAAAGCTTCCTCCTTTGATGGCATATCCCGAATGAGCCCCAGACGGGGGAGGTAGGTGAGGGGGGGGGGGGGTCGGGGGGGGGGCGACTGATTTTGGTGGCGGGGGGGGGGCACGCTCTAAAAGAAAGTACATAGTATGTACTTTCTTTACCTATTTATGATCTGTATAATTTCTTTCTTGATTATCTTGTGAGTTGTGACATACTATAGCTATGACTTGTAATTGCTAGCTTGAATATGTAAGTGTGTATAAATATGCAGTCTGTTGCTCCCATGACCCCCCCCCCCCCCCCCCCCCCCCCCCTCCCTCGTATCTAAAAGTGCCTTTGGTGATTCCATTTTGAGAGGTAGTCAATATAGACCGTGCAACATTATTATGAACATGTAGTCAAATCTGTGTATACGGACAACACGCGGTCGACAGAAACATTGATAAGAATTGATTTTAAGGATGTGGCCTTTATACACAGGTTGATACATAGGTTAACATTTACTATGGGAGACAAAATAATGGGTCATTGTAGACAGGTGGCCACTAACACAGGTATGATTCGTAAAACAAGTGTTGACCTGTAAAATCGCATTGTGAGTAATTTAAAGGGATGCCTGTTAAGTGTCTAACTCCACGAAAATTACTTGGAGCTTCCTCGTTTCTCTTCTACCGTGTTGTTTAGCTTATGGTAAGAGAAGAATAAAATAGGGTTAGATTTTTTCAAATGCCCCTTTAGTATGACGATATCTATCATTCAGCTAAAAAGCGTTAATTAACGGTTATAAACCTCATAAACGTCCGTTGTAAAAGCTGACGCATATTTTTGCCTTTTTAACCAGGAAAGCAGTGTTCTTTTTCAATGAAACTTTCACACATCATTCGGACATATCTTACAATGATTTTTGTACAGGATTGAAGGCTCAAATGTCATTTATCTGACACTTTACAGGTGCACCTTTAAGGATATGTTTTGTATTGTTGTGCAGTGTTTTACAAATAATGCGGGTTATCATACAGACACTACAATAATGACAATCAAAACTGTATACCGTCATATTTCTAAACATAAAATATTATGCCTTGTGATCATGCAAAATCACTAACGGAAATTATTATTTCTATGATGGTCACGAGACAAAACGAGAATCATAAAATAAAATTGGCAGCTACGTTAAATTCTCTCTTAAACCTCGTAGTGCCAAACCAATTTAAATGCCATACAACTGTCCTGTTACATAAGGTTCCACGGCACTAAGAGAACTAAATGCATAGTGCGTATAACCATTCTTCATTTTGTGAAGGAAATTGTTATTCACTATAATGTAATAGCCTGAGCATATATATGATTTTGGTTTAAAATGGGAATACCCAATTTTCTTTAGCCAGTGCCTTTTACTTTCGGTTTTCCTTCGTTATTGTCTTCACTTCCGAGACAGTTACAAGTTGGAAACATCCCGGAGCTACTTTCATTACTAAATCATTTATATAAAGGCTTTATTCGACTAATTAAACACTGCATTTCTCTGATATAGAGCACTCTCGTATCATTCGGAGTAATATAATCAATTGAGAAAAGACGCGACTCGGTTATATTCCAGACTAATTCGAGCGGGATATCTACAGGGCTAAAACAGAGCGCAGTCGAGTATTGATGAGTTCGGAAGACATCAGGCAGGGATTAATATTAGAAGTCATTAAAGTAGGGATATTATCCTACTAATTTATTCAAGACAGAAGAACAAAGGTTTATATTACAGAAACAACCAACAAAAATGTCGTCCGAATTCTCGCCAGCCCGAGCCGTCTTCAATCTGTACGAGACGACCACGCCCGCTCCTGGATTCGAGACGTTCCTTGACGGAGTCAAACACACGTTCGCCTTCGTCGAGAAAGAACCGAGCTTCGTGGTCGGGCAACTTCACCAGAACCTAGACCCAGAAGGTAAGCCGAAGTCCATGAGTCGGGTTCCTAGTCTGATATTATCGTTTATTCCATTGTAAGAAGTTCTGACAACTACAACCAATATGTACTTGGTTTAAAACGTTCCTTGACGCAGTCAAACACGCATTCGCCTTCGTCGAGAAAGAACCGAGCTTCGTGGTCGGCCCGTGGTCGGGCAACTTCACCAGAAGTCCACGATTCGGGGTCCGGATCCATTATAAAATACAGGTTATTTTGTTGGTAGAAATTTGTAAACGATGTCCTTAATTTGAAACGTTCCTTCGAGTCAAACATACATTCGCCTTCGTCAAGAAAGAACCAAGGACAACGTAATATTATTATTATTATTATTATTATTATTATTATTATTATTATTATTATTATTATTATTATTATTATTATTATTATTATTATTATTATTATTATTATTATTATTATCATTATCATCATCATTATTATTATTATTATTAAAGCGCGATATAAAGGTGATATTGCTTAATATTAGAATATAAATCGAACCTATTATCATTTTACGTTACTAAGATATCGTTTTTGTTTTCTGCCTTTTTTGCATCAAATAGGTCTTTTCAAATACGCCCACTATGCAAGCTTCAGTGACGGGAGCTTCCAGGGTTTCTCCCCCAAGCCTTCCCCCGAGTGGCTGGCCGCGATCAAGGAGGGCCATGGACCCTGGGGGCACCAGATCCGCCACCCGGGTAAGTACGTTCAAAACCTGTCTATAAAGACCATACAAGCGATGGAGACATTTTATTTGGCCTCGTCCCAGTTTCATAAAACTTGTTCAACTGTGGGAAGTGGCTATTATTTTTGTATTTATTGTAACTATTTTGAATTGCAAAAATAACAGACAATTAGAATGGAGCATTATCGCTGTTACAATAATTTGACATTTGAAAGAATTTTAAAAGTGAAATAAAACGGGTCGATTTCGGTCGTGAAACGCCATTAGTATCGCGCAAAAATATGCATGCGTGTCAAGTAAAGTAAACATAGTAATTTTAATGTTTTGAAATTCAGAAAAATCTTCATGTTTTTCCATTTTGCGTAATTGGCTAAAGTACGTTTAATGTTAATGGGGGTATCGGAACGTTTACTTTGTAATAACACGTTCATCTATTTTTGATACCATGGGAACAGGAGGCTACCAGGAGGTGATCACGTGGTCAGGCCAGCCGTGGTGCCCGAAGACGCAAGCCGCTGACAACAGCCTCTTTCTCCTAGTACCCTTCAAGGTATGAACTCCATACTATGATTATATGCCCCCAAACAAAATTTAACAAAACATCAAAAAATCGATAAAACCATTGTTTATCAATTCGAGATAACTGTGAGTAAACCTGCTGACAAAAAGAAAACATCGGACATTATAATAAGAAAATGTACACTCTAAAAATGAAGGTGCTAAAAAATGAGTGCTGCTCGCGATCGTGCACCTGGAGGAGCTAATTTAGCACTACAAGTGTAAGTAGTGAATACAAGTCTGCGAGGTCCTAAAAGATCGGTGCTGAAAACTCGTGCTGTGAGAACAGCACCACAACGTGCAACGTAACAATATGAACTGTATGATACTTTCGTTAGAGTGCATTCGGCTTCCCGTGATGCGAGTTAGCTCAGTCGGTATCGCGTCTGACTTGGACGCGTGGGATCCAAGGTTCGAATCCTACTATCGGACATCTTTATCCTGCTTCTTTTACCACGAAATACATATGAGCTAAATTAAGTTTCGATTTAACGGAAGCCACCCCTCCCCCCGTATTATCTTTTAGCACTATGGGTTTTATTCATCACACACAATGTGGATTTCTCAGCACCAAAAGTGCAAATTCGGTAACACCTCAAGTGGTGCTAAACTAGCACTTGTACTAGTGCCAAACCAGCAC
Organism: Echinarachnius parma; assembly: GCA_037951105.1. Taxonomy (NCBI): domain Eukaryota; kingdom Metazoa; phylum Echinodermata; class Echinoidea; order Clypeasteroida; family Echinarachniidae; genus Echinarachnius; species Echinarachnius parma. The sequence goes on along the minus strand of JBAMJV010001592.1, from coordinate 124,494 downwards.
AGGCGGTGCTGTCCCTATGCGAGCACCGAAAAGGTGCTGAATGTAGCCCTCCAAGTGCTAAAAACAGCACTTCTGTTTTTTGAGTGTATGATACTTTGAAGCAATTGCCTTCAAAAATATACCTCGATATAAATGAGTATATAATTATACGGTATCATTGAAAAGACATATTACGTGTCAGAGATCGTACCTAATACCGTATATATATATATATATTATGATCTCTCCGTTATTTTGTATCCGGGTAGGGAGGATTAAACACACTTCTTAAATGGATAGTACAGTTCAAACATAATTCCATTTTAGTAACTAAAACTTGACAGTTATTATTCAATGATGCTTGGATGCTAGAAAACATATAAACGGCTAAGTTAAAGGGCTGTTTTCATTCAAAAAGCAGCCGTTAACACAAGAGGGTGCCCTCCAGACACAACTTTTTAATAGAAATGTGAATGTGATGTCTGGTTCAAATTATTATTCATTAGAGAAATCATCAAAAACAAGTTTAAAACCATTTCCCCCTTTTTGTTTTTAAATTGAAGGATTTATCAATATTTTTTTGAATAATTTTGAATAATTTTGATCAAGAAAAATTGATTCTTTGTCTGAAATTGTTTTTTTAAAATAAATATTCTATGACTTAGTTTTTCATTACCTCACCAAACACATTATTTCTTGAAGCGCCCTCTAAACCAACACTAAACTATCCCTTTAATGTTCTTCTACAGGATGTGCCTTCTGACTTCGAGGAGAACTGGCGAACCCAATCGGGTGCCACCCTCCTCTCCGAAGCCCTCCCATCAGCCGTCAAGTTCCACGAGGCAGGGCTCTTCCGGAAGCTGGGCGGCGCGACCCCGTTCAAGTACCTCCTGCGGTGCGAACTGCTTCCGGTGTCACCGGGCGAAGGGGCCGGAGTAGCCGATGTGCTCGGAGCCCTGACGGATGTCCGGGACAAACTATCCGCGGCTGGTGTCCCGCTTACCAACATCTCGGTTTACAAGATCATCGTGGTCTCAAAACCGGCAAACTAGTATCTAGTTAATTATTTTATCCCTCGCTGTTTGGTTCTTATTTTGTTCTCGCACCGAAATGACCTGTTGGTTCGGCTGATTATGGCTTGAATTTAAGTATATTTGTATTGTCACTCTTTTAAGTTACGCTTTAATTTGAAGTTACGCTTTAAATCCTTGGACTTAAACGTAAATCTTCTGGAATAAAAATATAATCTAGGAGACTTCAATTTATTTAAATCTTCAAGGCATTGTCACTATCTCAAGTCCGGCTTGGGAAAATCATTTGGAGTTAAACAAATAGAAACTTATTGCTGCAATTGTTTTTATAGTGGTAAAATTGTAGGCTATAATTCCTAACATAATAATGGTCTTGTAAATTGCAGAAATCGGCGAGGATAAATGCGAAATTGTATAATATGAAGATATCATGTAATCTGATACTGATTTGAATACGGTATGCAGTAAATACAAATTATTATATAATTTATTTGAGAACATCTCTACTAAAACGAAATTAGCAGCAATATATAAGATTGTTTTAGATTCTTCATAATTATATTATCTGATAATATTTATTTAATATAACGATCTGATTAAAGTTTAAACATAATACTCGATGGATGAAAACTATTTTGGTATCGGCAATTATGCATGACTGACAATATTCATCTCGTTTGAAACTGATATGTCATTTTGCTAGGAAATTAACTAAGAAATTTAACATTGACCTGGCCTAGTGACCTCTGAATCGTACTATGACATAAAGTCCGTACTATAATGCATCGATATATTGACCAAGTTTGGTTCCAAATGCCTGGACGAATGGTTACAAAGTTAATAGCAATACACGAGCTTGCAAGTAGTTGACCTCAGATGACCTCTGACCTAGGCTAGTCAAAGTCGCCCTATTGCATTTTTGACCAAGTTTGCTTCCAAATGGATGAAGGGTTGCAAAGTTATTACATGTAGCAATCTCGAAGCTTGCAAGTAAACTTATAACACATTTATTTTGAACATGAAGCGAATTTAAGTTGACCCCATATGACCTTTGACCTGGGCTATTGACCTTTGACCATACTATGTACAGCATAATGTTCCCCCTTATGCATCAATTGACAAAGTTTGGTTACAAATTGAAGAAGGGTTGCAAACTTGTTGAGCTATAAAGGAGCTTGCGAGTAAACGTTAACACTTGTGTGGACGGACAGGCGGACAGACACTCAACGGACGGACGGACATACAGACGGACAGATGGACGGACGGACATACAGACAGACAGATCGACGGACGGACAGACGGACAGACGCCATTTGGATTGCTTGGTCTCACTTCCTCAATGAGCGAGACAAAACGGAATGATGATATTTCGGGAAGAAACATCAGTGGCCCGGCTGTCCGTACGCCTATGCTAATTGCCCCTGTTTAGTTTACTTATCATAAAGGTACAAATTACACTGAGCAGTGACGTAGCGCCAGGGAGGGGGGGGTGGGGGGGGGGGGCATGTGGGCAAGTGCCACAAATAATTTAATCCATTGCCTACGGAAACCTGATGGGTCCTGTATTAACTCTTTGGCGATTGCATAATCTAGTATGGAACAGGCCCCATATTCATAAAACCCCGCTAGCTAAAGGAGTGGTCACACTAAACACGAATCCGCACGAATAGACCCACGAATGCAGTACGAATTGGTACAAATCTATGGCAAGCCGTTTTAACATCTTTTCCTATTTCTTGATATCAATAATTGAATTATTGATATCAGTTTATTTCTTGATATCAAGTACTACCAATACCGAAAAGTATTTCTTGATATCAATAATGCATTTCTTGATATCGAGAATGCATTTCTTGATATCAAGAATTCGATTTCTTGATATCAAGAATTGAATTCTTGATATCAAGAAATAGGAATAAATGTTAAAAACGGCTTGCCATAGATTTGTACCAATTCGTACTGCATTCGTGGGTCTATTCGTGGGGATTCGTGTTCAGTGTGACCACTCCTTTATAGTTCCTTGCTGAGTGTATTTCAAATGATAAAGTTTATTGAGAAAAAAATGTTTAATTTCTAGTCCCAAACTGGGGTTAGCTGGGTAAGCCTTAGGTACCCACTTAGTTAACCCTAGTTAGCAACCAAAAGATGTTGCGTTTAATTCATATCCCCGTCATTAAAAAAGACTTAGAAAGGAACTAAGCTAGCAGGTTTTTATGATACGGGCCCTAATACAAACAATAAAAGGGGCACAATCCTGTCAGAAATAAGAAATAGATAGTGTGCCCCCTCCCAATTCAGAGCGACCACGATATGCCACTGGAATTAGGGAGCAATAACTAAATCCCTAGTGTATAATTTGTAATAAAATACAACCAGTTGAAATGAGTCAAAACTTGTATGCTTCTTTATAACATTGTTTACCATTGTTGGATGGTTGGTGTATATCATCTAGATTAACGTTTGTGTGATTAATGATGTTTAGGATTCTACGGATGACGATGATGATCGGGATGATTGATGATGGTGATGGTAATAGAAATGGTAATGGTGGTGATGACGATGACAATGATGGTGATGGTAATGGTGGTAATGGTGGTGATGACGATGACAATGATGGTGATGGTAATGGTGGTAATGGTGGTGATGACGATGACAATGATGGTGATGGTAATAGAAATGGTAATGGTGGTGATGACGATGACATTGATGGTAATGGTAATGGTGGTGATGACGATGACAATGATGGTGATGGTAATGGTGGTAATGGTGGTGATGACGATGACAATGATGGTGATGGTAATGGTGGTGATGACGATGACAATGATGGTGATGGTAATGGTGGTGATGACGATAACAATGATGGTCATGGTAATGGTGTTGATGGTGCCCAGATAACCATGCGACGTTGGCGGAACGTAGTCTATAGTCGGCACCGTCGCGGTTGGAAAAACAACGTTTAGCCAACGTTGGCCTACGGTAAATTCACAACCATATTTTTGCAGTCGGCGAGCTGACGTTAAAACAACGTTAAGCCGACGTTGTTTGTTGACTGTTGGCAAACTAGTCGGCAAATGTACGTTGAAACAACGTTGGGTGATAGTTAGACGAACAATCATATTTATATAGTCGAAAAGCAAACGTTGGGCCAACGTTTCGCCTACTACGTTGGATATTGGTTGGCTAGTTGACGTCGTACTAACGTTTGACAAACAACCACATTACGACGGTAGGCAAGCCAACGTTGGGCCAACATTGACTTATATAGTCGTATGAACGTTGGGGTTTAGTCGGCTCAATGTTGGCTTGACGTCAGAAATAGCAAACTAAAAGGTTGGGCAAACGTTGGCTCAACATTGGCAATTGACGTTGGCTTATGGGGGTTGGGCCAACGAGGGCCCAGCGGCAAGAATGACGTGGGCCAAACGTCACGTTTTGACGTTGGTCCAACATGACCGCCTACATTGGGCCAACGATGGGCCAACGTAGCATTGTTATCTGGGTGGTAATGGTGGTGATGACAATGACAATGATAATGATGGTGATGGTAATGGTGGTGATGACGATGACAATGATGGTGATGGTAATGGTGGTGATGGTGGTGATGATCGACGATCGATGACAATGATGGTGATGGTAATGGTGGTGATGGTGGTGATGACGATGACAATGATGGTGATGGTAATGGTGGTGACAATGATGGTGATGGTAATGGTGGTGATGGTGGTAATGGTGGTGATGACGATGACAATGATGGTGATGGTAATGGTGGTGATGACGATGACAATGATGGTGATGGTAATGGTGGTGATGACGATGATAATGATAGTGATGGTAATGGTGGTAATGATGATGACGATGACGACGACAACAGTGGTAATGGTCATGATGATGACGATAATTGCAGTGGAAATGATGAAGATGACGATATAATAAGGAAAACCTCGCTATTCATAGGGTCATTATTTATAAGGGTCGCTATTCATAACGTTATATTTCCATATACTGAAGGACCGTTATTCATAAAACGAAAAGGGGGTCGCTTTCGTAAAGGCATAAAGGCCTTATGAGAAGTGACCCTCAATGTGAATTATGAAAAGCAACCCTTTCAGAGGATTATTAATAGCGACCTTATGAACAATGACCCTTATATATGAATAGTGAACTCTTTTTTTTCAAATTATGAATAGCGACCCTTATGACAAGTTGACCCTTATTGAATAGCGAGGGGACCCAATATGAAAGTAGGCTTCTGAAGTTACGACAATGCCACAGGTAATATGCACAGCTTCCACTACCCGACGAGCATTCTACCCTACTAGTACATTCGAAATAAGAAAAAAAATATGAGTAAAAGGAGGAGACTGCACATCACACCACATCATCCATCCATTTCTATTCAGCAAAGCGGAGACTCAAAAAGAGAAAGAAAATCATCAAACTGAACAAGATGGACTGATAGGTTGCGTTCTTTTATTCATTAATTTGGACAATGATACATGTACAGTTTGACTGTTTCGCAATTAATTTTTTAATGTTCAGATACATAAAATCTGCGCCATTATTGCCACTGATTCTTCCATTTACTTTGATATGAAACCTTCAACTTATTATATTGAACATTATTTTAAAATGAAGCCCTCATATCGTATTAACATAGCAAGGCCACTTATTGACAATAAAGACACACTATTTGCATTAGTTTTACAAAGAGGCAAGGCTAGATTAAAATCACGTCAGGATACAACATTGTATTCCCTTGGTCTCTAATAATAGGGGCATATAGACAGCCCTATAGGACCACTGATCTATAATATACGTGGATTAGGCTCTACCGTTGAGTTAGTGAAGATGGCACACAAGAGATCAGACTGGGTTCTTTTACTCAATCCTATCCAGTGTGTAAATATATATGGGTATAGCTGCAATTTTCTTTATCCTTATGGTAGCTGTTTGGACCTTACACTGTACTGTGTATCATTTCGTCACAAATTATAATTACATAAAAATCAACCTTTTTCTTTTTATATATTTAATGGTATTTGTAAATATAATGTACACACTGCATTCTTTAACAAATAATACCAGGTTATTTTTGTTTTTATTATAACATTTCTAATGACATATATATATCAAATATCAATAATATAAATTTCTATATTATCAACAAATGCAGAATTTGAATGTTTTATATAGTTACTTAGGACTTGAAAGCAATTAAAGTCTTTCTTTTTTTTAAACCAATTTTATCAGAAGGTTCATACTTTATGAATTGCAGTTGTTCCATTTTGTATGGAATATGTTGAAATTTAGAGAGTCTGAAATAAACCAGATTATATTTCAGGAACATTAATTGAAAGACTCACATACCGTTTTTGAAAATATGAATATCAAAGTTGAAAAAGAGAATAAAAAAAAAAAGAAAAAAAAGAAAAGAAAAGAGAAAAGTGAACTGAGCAAACTGAACACATAATATTATTAGACTGACCACAATCACTTAGAAATTAAATATGAAAATAAAACCTCCCTACACATTATATATATATTTTTTTAAAGGTAATAAAGTTCAATGGAATGGAAATGATTAAACTTGTCCAATTAAAAATGAATATCAATTTAATCAGATTGGTCCACAAAAAAAATGGGAATGTATACCTTTTGAATATAACTGTAAAAAAAAACCACCTTTGTAACATGAACATTAAATTTTGTAATCAATTCAAAATTGTCAAAAAAACTTTTGCAAATATTTGTGAATGTTATTTCATTTTACCAAAATGAATGATGCACCATTTCCCCAAGTTCCCACCTATGTACGTACAAAAATGTATACAATAAAATATACATGCATAGACACTGAGAATGTTTATAAGCTAACGAGGAAATTGTCTTTAAAAGTAAGTATATAGAGAGAGATAACAGCAATGTACGATGCCACCCTTCAATTTGGCAGTTTTTAGTAAAAATGTCAGAAAGAATCATCAGATATGGCAGAGATACTAATTATCCATCTTTGTGGTATTACACAAATGCTGGCAGGGATAATAATAATAATCTATATTTGCGTTAAAAATTACACAAATCATTATGGCAGGGAGATACTAATAATCTTATATTTGTGTTATTACAGTACACAAATGCTGGCAGGGATAATAATAATAATCTATCTTTTTTGTTAAAATTACACAAATCATTATGGCAGGGACATACTAATATTCTATCTTTGTGTGTCACCGGTAAAATAAAAAGAAAATGAAAAAAAGAATCAATACATTAGTGTTTCACACAAAAGACAATAACTGATGATATAATAATGCATGCAGTTTTGAATATTTACATCGAGAAGCGACGCACGCTTCACAGCAGAATTTCTAGACAAAACATGATTAGAAAATAGGATACTCTACACATGTGACACACAATCAAATAGGCTCATTGTATATAAACATATCATTAATACATGTACATTTGACAGTGGTGAAATATATTCTTTGATAAATCTTGTCCCATAATGTTTTTTTTTCAATATTTTTAATTATAAGGACGTTTCTCCTATAGATGATTAATAAAAAACTATACACGGTTACTTTTTTTAAATAGAATTTATCGTGTTTTTTCTTTTGTTGGAACAACCTACCGTAAAAATTACATGGGAATTTATAGAGCACCTCTACTAATTAACAACATCATGATTTGAATATTTACCAGTCAATAAATGCATATTTGATGACTTTATTTGTACAAACAAACATCTGGTATATCACATGAATGAGTTATTTCAATGTTTACACCACAAATTGGAGAGGTGTATGTTTAATTTCATACCTGTTTTTTTAAAACCAATATCTTGCCTTTTAGTCGACTATTTAGATATTTCAGACACTCATCTGAATTTCTCATGTGAATTTCATATTTAACTTTGAATACAGTTCTAAAAAGAGCTAGACAAAAAAACAATTCTACAGATCACAAGTGATGTCTTAAAACAAACATCCCAAGAAACATCTTGCAGAAAATCTATTATAGGTCCCTACAATATTCTTTTAATTAATCGTTCTTCATTATGATCCCCAAAAAGGAAAGTTATTGGAAACCAAGTTTTATTGACATAGGAGTCGTGAAAACGTTCACTTTTAAATAAACTCTCAGTATAAACACCAATTTATAAATTTGGTATCGGTGATTATATTTTGACAGTTTAACAAGTTATACGCTGATAATGATCATGATATAAACGTGGTATTAATCAACACCAGTATTCTTGTGATAAAAACGATGATACATTTAATACCATACTCGCATAATTAATAAATCAAATATGATACAGACACAAACAAACATCAATCCTACAAGATGATCATCTTGTAGATAAGTTTCTAACGAAAACAATTTATGACTGGCTCTTTAATATCTCCCTTTTGTTGGTTTACAGCTTTATCATATATTACATTATAGATTTGAATAATGAAGGAGCGTCCTTGTTGTATTCTCCGGAATAACAAACCTACGATCAGTAGTTTGAAATATCCCAATTAATGCTCAATGAATGATGAGCACTTATTTTAAATGTTTGAATTGGTGATTTTTTTTCTCATTTTTTTAGAGTAAAGACTTTTGTTGCTCTATGAATGATAAAAACTTTGTTTTTAGTTTTTGAAATGTTGATTTTTTAATAATTTTTACACTAAAGACTTTTGTTGCTCAATGAATGGAAAACAACTTTATTGTTAGCATTTGAATTATTGATTTTCTTTTCAGCTTTTATGGGCCAAGGTCTTTTGTTGCTCTATGAATGATGAACACTTCTTAAAAGTATTGAAATTGTTGATTTTGTTATCTCCTTTTGAAACATTCCAATGGCGAAATGAACGCTTTGACCTTGCGTTGCTCTTTGAATGAAAAACACTTTTTTGTGTGTGTTTTAAATTGTCGATTTGTTTCTCTCCCGTTTTTGAAACATCCATCCCGATGGCGAAATGAAGACTTTGACGTTGGTGTTGCTCGACTATCTATTACGATTAGCACTTGTGACCAGCTGCGTTGTAAGGGGGAAGTATCTAGCGCATGTACTCTGAAAACTCCTTGGATTTCTGCCCTTCCCTCAAGCTCGTGATCTGCGCCCGTTGGTGCTTCGTGTTCTTCAGGTATTGCTGTTTAGAAACGAACAAAGAAAAGACATTAAGTTTTTTATAATTATAATTCATTTTTTATTAAATACACAAAAATGAGCATAGAAAATTAGGCTTCCCCGATAATCAAATCCAAGACCTCCAGAGTGCAAGATGGAAGTCCGTCTCAGAAACAAAATGCGTGAATCTGTTTGGTTCAAATGTGCATATTTTGTATTCCTTTATCAATTGTAACTTTACAATTGCACCTCTTTCTGCAATGGGGCCCAGGGGTGATATTCAATTCCATACTTGACTTGAAATTTAAGCAGTTTACTTTGTATATGTCTTAAATAAATTACTTAGCCAAAATTGGGATTCAATTTAATTCAACGACTGATAATCATTGAAATACCATAATGTCTTCAAATATTTCATTTAGATTTTGATTTACTGACGTAAAAGCTTTACAAAAAATGTATATGAGATAAGTAAAGTTCTAAGCCTAGCAAAATGCTAAGTAAAATTCTGACTTAATCTAAGTATTGAATTTAATACCAGCACAGGGCCCATTCCATGGGGTCCAGGATGGGACCTAGCTAAGATGAGAAGCAAGAATGAGAAGATAATATACATGTACTTACTGTGGCATATGGGATGCCGTTGTTCTTCTCCTCCGCACTGGCGCTGCTACCGGCCCACACAAAGCAAGCACTGCCCGTATCCAGGATAAACACATCCTGTATGATCGCAAAGAGAAAGAGAAATGTATAATTTGTACCATTTCTTTCCACAAAATATACAGCCAAATTTAAAGGTACTTGCAACTTTGGTTTGCTGAAAGTAGCTATTCAAGCTAACAAGGATATACTTAGAAACACACACAGCAATAATTTGAGTAACCATAATAATGCCAATTTGTAATTTTATATGAAATTGGTATAAAATAAATGCTATTGTAAAGCTGTTTCCATTTTAATAAAAACCTCAATTTTGATTTTTGCCGACATTTGGTTGATCATATTTTGTGAAAACAATTATAATCTGGGTTTGACCTTGGGCAGTCAGAAAACTTCGAACAAAATTTGGTTTTATTTTAATCATCTTGTACATATTAAATGTATTTCAAAGAATTTCATGCATGGATTACAGCTTTTCATACGTAGTCCTGCCACAAAAGAATTAACATTTGTGGAACTTGTGAATTAAAGGGGGCTTTATAAAAAAGCAAAGCGGCTGAGCAAAGTGGGTATGTTGTGCTTCATATGACAACCATAAATCCTTGACTTTTCCCTTGAACACAGATCCCCTTCAGACACATTGTAGCTTGACTGCACAGACCTCAGAAAGTCTGTAGCGCATATCCAAAATGTTCAGAACAGCAAATAGCGAGTACAAAATATAATAAAAATGCCAAAGTATATGGCTCAACACTAACATTAAAGCGTCAATTTCTAGAATTTAAATATTTTAGAAAAGAAACTTACACTGGAATCCAGGTCGGATTTCTTGATGTCAGATTTGGATGATACTTCAGTGAAGGTCAGCTCACCAGAGTCGTTTGAGAGCCTGCGGAAGTACGAGACATAAAAAAGATGAGGATAGCAAAAAAACATTTGTATCTGGAGATACATCAGTTGTTGCAAACACACATGCCTGTCAAAATAGAATTTAAAATATACACGCCGAATTCCACATCATCATCGTCGTTGGCGTTGTCTCAATCTTCACCATCATCATTGTCATCTTCATCATTCTTGTCATCTTCATTATAATCATCATCATCATCATCATCATCGCCATCTCCATTATCATCTCCATTATCATCATCATCATCATCATCATCACCATCATCATCATCATTATCATCATCATCGCCATCATCATCATCATCATCATCATCATCATCACCATCTTCTTCTTCCATCATCATCATCATTGTTGTCATTGTCATCATTATCATCACATCATCATCATCATCATATTCATAATTCTTGTCACCGACATCATCATCATAGTCGTTGTCATTGTAGTCATTAATGTTTTCATCTTCCATCATCATTGTCGTCGTCAACACCAGGCATCACCATCATTTTCATCATTGTCATCATCGCCGTTGTCATTGTAGTCATTGATGTTATTATCGTCATAGCAATCGACGTCATCGTCATTATCATTTTCAATATCTTTGGCATCATCACCGCCATTGCCGTCGTCGTCATTGTCATCACCATCATTATCATCCTCATCCTTAATACTATCATCATGGCCATTATCATTACCTGTAGAGGACAGGGTCGAAGGTCTTGCTGTCATCCTCCTCCTCCTCGTCATCCTCTTCGCCATCGACCTCATCCTCCTTGTCGAAGTAATCCCAGAACTCGTGGCTTGCAGTGATGTCCTCCTCATCTAGCCGTTCCTTATCTGCTCGCGGCCTCTTGGAGCACATGTCAGAGAACTTTTGGGCAGACTACGTATGCAAAAGAGATAAGGAAAACAAGACATTTAGGGGCCTTGCAAAGTTTTAAAAATTCCAAACATCAAAATAAGATTTGGAAGTGGGTGGGTGGGTCCAAGGCCATTTTGGAAAAAAAATATTTAAAAATTGGAAAAAAAACCCAAATTACGATTTAGCGTCAAAAACTGCACTTTACTAGTCTCAAATCATAGGACTTTTAAAAAGTCATTATATGATTTGAATTTTCTGTCCATGTCGGAGATGGATTTCCAAAACAAAAAAAGTTTGGATAGGGGGTGGGTGGGTGGGGTGAGCTCTATCCAAATTGTTTGTGGATGTTTGGAATTTGTTTAAGTTTGCAAGGCCCCTTACATTCATCTAAGTTTTAGGCAGCCTTTTCTCTCAATAAATTTACAACAAAATAAACTTGTCTTTCTAATTTAGTTTGCTTGCTACGGGCATCTTAGTTGTCATGTCAGAATTAAGCTTCCAATGCAAACAATTACATCCAACAGATCGGGGTGAAAGTGTTTATAAAACTGGCATATTAAATAGAAATTGACTTGAACGACTTGTGGAACAAAGAAACTTTAGAGGTTTTTAGACGGTCCATGCAGTTCCTGAATTTGTTGAGGTCTGCTCTTTCAAACATGCAGAAGACAGCTAGCATACATGATAAGACAAAAAGACACACAAGTTACGAAAGTCTCAATACAGTACAAAGTACAAACAACATAGAATCACAATCATAAGACACAAAAGTTAAGAAAGTCTCAATACAGTACAAAGTACAAACACATAGAATCACAATCATAATTACACCATAGTGCCCTATTCATATTAAACAAAAAAGGACTATCACGCTGGTATAAGTTTTATTATAGGGAGGGGTGAAGTGGGAGGGGTAAGCCAGGTGGTAGGAGGGGCTCGACGTGTCAAACAGGTTGACTGCCCGTTGGCCTGAAGCCAGGATTTTTCAAGGGGGGCGAGTTATTTCCAAATCGGGGCCGACACTGATCATGGCCGAGACCACTGGTTGAGCCGTGTAAGTGGGGGGGGGGGGTCCGTCTCCACAAAATGTTGAGGCTGATACCAAGACTACAGGTTTAGTTGTGTAAGCAGGGAGCATGCAACAAGACCAATTGCTGCCCGAGACCACTGATTTAGATGACCGAGACCGATAAAAAGTGTACCCGAGACCGACAAAAAGTGGACCTTTCTGATTTTGGGGGGGGGGGGGGGGTGTTTCACAAAAATCCTAAGTTGAACTTAACTCTAAGTTGGACTTAAGAAGTATGGACAGTCATTAGTTTCTTTGAATTTTTGTGTAAAAGTCCTTTTTAAAAAGGCATATAGTTTGTTGATTCCAATCGTTAATATTTTCATGTTCTTGATGCAACATTTATGAAAAGTCTTCAGGAAATTCTTGCTTTTTTGCTTTTGAGCATATTGTATTCCAAGGCTACAAATGGCTTTCCATAACAGATAAGTCCAACTTAGAGATAAGTTCAACTTAGGATCTTTGTGAAACACCCCCCAGCTGGTTGTCAGGACTCGGAAGTGCATTATTTGTTATCCCTACCTGGTATCTCTCATCGTGGTTGCTCTCGTTGCCCGTCCACATGTACATCTTCGTGCCGGCGTCCAGGATGAACACGTCTCCCGAGTTCAGGAACTTTCTCTTCACCGCCTTGCACTGCAAAGAAATAAGCAAACAAACAAAGAGAAGGAAATAAATAATACAGCATATTTGCATACAGCATATAAATGCCATGGTCGATTCTAGTCAAAAGTACTCGTAGAATCTGAGCGATCAATTACACCATACACCATAAACCATACACCCGCGAAGGCTCATAAATCAAAACAAAAGGATGGTCAGACCTTTTCATTATTTTGAGTCCTTAAAATCAGTACAACTCCACGAACAGTAGGTTTCAAGCCCTATTTTCTTTTTTTTCAGGCAAGCTCTTAAATGACATTTTCTTTCATATAAGACAATAATCTTGCAACTTTTGAAACTTACCTTGCAAAAGGTGGACAGGAACTTTAAAATACTCATGCTAGTGTAAGTGGGAGTCAAACCTGTGACCCTCGTGTTGAACGCCGAGAGCCTGTAGGCTACCACTAAACCATATACATGTACGCTTCTATATCGGGATGAACACACATTTCAAATTGTCTCCTTTTTAACCCCTTGCTGCGGGAACCGAGTGGGCTATGTACAATAAGTCTATGGGGATTTCAGAATCTGGAAGGGAATGGGTTAACACGGATTTATGAAGGATGTGTCTGAGACACTTCCTATATTTCATTTGCCCACAGCTAGACCAGGGGGGTGTTTCACAAAGATCCTAAGTTGAACTTAACTCTAAGTTAGACTTAAAAAGTATGGAAAGCCATTAGTTTCTTTGAAAAATTGTTGTAAAAGTCCTTTTTCAAAGGCATAAAATGTTGATCAAGGAGCTTTCATGTTCTTGATGCAACATTTACGAAAGTCTAAACTTCTTGCTTTGTTGCCTTTGAATATATTGTATTCCAAGGCTACAAATGGCTTTCCATAATAGTTAAGTTCATCTTAGAGTTAAGTTCAACTCGGAGTCTTTGTGAAACACCCCCCAGATGTGCCACCTGTTAATCCGTTCCCTACAAGATTCTGAAATCCCCATAGACTTTGTTCATAGACCCACCATGCAGGTTCCTGAAAGCAACGGGCTAAAGAATATCGCAACAGGTGCTGTATAAGAATGTCAAAAGTGCGTGAGGAGGGTACAATGCATTTTCTTTTGTTGGGGAATACAAGCAAAACAAAAAATAGATGGATCTTGGATTGCACCATTGCGCGATGTTTATATCGAGCCCAAAATGACTTGCACTGAATCACATACATTTCTAAATTCAAGTTTGATTGTCATCGGTCAACTGGTTCTCAAGATACCATGATAACAAGCTATTTTCGCGTACCGTAAATCTGCGTGTATAAGACGCACTTTTTTCCGTCGGAAAAATTTGAAAGTTTTATACACAGGTCATGTTGAATGACCCTGTAGTCATGTTGAATGTGTATAACATATGGTTAGGACATAGCAAGTACTTGTCAATTGTAGCATTCAGCAACATATACCTTTTTCTCACACAAACAATATTGGTTACAGATGTAAAAATTGCAAGTTTATTGAGCAGTAATACTGCTGCTAATGAATATTCATACATTTGTGAGCAGCAGAACTAATTAAATATGTAATGAGTGGTTATAAATTTTGCTCATAATTAATAATAGTTGTTGGTAAATTTAGAAAATTACATTATATTTAGTGAGTATTGGTGCTCATGAATATTCATGATTATGAATATGAATATTTATGAGCACCAGTGTTACTGCTCAATAAATGTGCAATTTGTGTACTAACCACTATTTTTATGTGAGAAAATGATGTTGATGAATGCTACATTCAACAGTAAGCCCTTGTCATGCCCTAGACCAGTGGTATAAGCATTCCAACAGCACTTCAGGGTCTTTAAAAAAAATACAGGGTGTCCCCAATTTTTTTTTTTTGCTGTGAAAGTTTGGGGTGCGTTTTATACACGAGTGCGTCGTATACACAGAGATTTACGGTATATGATCCTGTGACGTTTGACTTCATGACCCAAAAATCTAAACAGTTCATTCGCTCATCAAGGTGCATACAAGTACCAAGTCTGATGGCATTGTATTGAAAAATTATAATTTATTTTGCACATACCTCTATCTATCTAGCCTACATGTATGTAAGGCCTCTTCATCACCATTTCATTTCCTTCTTTCTTGTGCTTGTCGCATCCATGTAACACCCCCAAATTTTCTTATGTCACCCATCCAACGCCTCCTTATATACGTTTGGGATAATAAGTTCATTCAAGTAGAATTAATACTGACCTCTGAAACCTCGAGGCGTGCACTCCTGCCCTTGCCCTCCTTGCGGCAGTGGAGCAGTCGTGGGGGGTACTCCTCCGGCTTGACGTGTCTGAACCCTGTGTCGGCACCTCCGGTCATGATCCTGCAGCAACAAAAAATGTTTTAATATTTTTAACCCATCAAGGATGAGAGCTATTTCAAGGCAAAATTTATCATTATTTCCCTCAACAAATAAGCACCTCCTAATTTTGTTCTGCCTTTTAATGACTTAAAAATAGGTGGAAAATAGTTAGTTATTCAAATTTAAGACAAAGATGAAGTAATTTTGCTGTTTTGAAAATATGACAATGTGCTGCCAATTTATGGATTTTCCTAAAATTATAGCGATCTATGCAATAATAACAATCATTACAAAATAATGAGAGCCGGTTTCAAAATAGGGCTAAAAATGTGCCTTATTACACCGTCTGTCTTTCCATCAGTCTTTGCGGAAAGAGGTCGACTGATGGGGCGCAAATTACATCAGTGCCCCGTTTCATAAAACACTTGCAATTGTTGTAAGTGTCCAATTATTGTAAGTACCATGGCAACAGCTGAAATGCTTCATGCTGATTGGCTGTTGACCTATTAATTACAATAATTGGACACTTCCAACGATTGCAAGTGTTTTATGAAACGGGGCACAGGTGTTCTAGTAACATTGTCAAAATTGACAAAACTTTCTTAGAACTCGCATACCTTGTTGTATTTGGATGACCAAATAGAAGTATGTACTATGTAACAAGTTTTGGTTTTATGAATCACTCTTTCATTATAAAGATATTTATGATTGAAATGTTTGCATTTGAAAGTGTCCCTATGGACCGTTTCAACTGTGTACAAAAGGTCACTTGACATTCCAGTGAAATAGTTGAAGATTAAAGGGGACCACCAGGCAAAGAACAACGCATAATTATATGTTTTGGTACCGTTTTGTGATATCAAATAGATACCCAACATTTTGCAAAGGGTTGTGTAATTCATAAACAAAGCAATAAATTTCCACAACTTACGGAAACACTACTATTTCCTGGTTCTGTACGGGCGAAACATTTGTGAGTGCGCCAATGCTATTCACGCGTATGTTTGGAGACAATAGAATCCCGGGCGATTCGTTCGCTCTGGACAAAGTAGTTTTGTACATGCAGACCCATGAACGCATGCTTTAGAATGGTGATACGTTTTCCAATTATATATTTTTGTTCTGGAAACATATTTTTGTGAACTAGTTGATGGAATGGAATACTAAAGATGTTACCTTTCATTTATAAGAATATTATTTGTGGGTGGTGGTACCCTTTAAGTAGCCAGTAACATTATCTCCTTTTGATCCTAGGGTCAAAAGGACATAATATTACTGGCGACTGGTTACAAAGGTGTAAAGGTGATGGACCACAAATATGATTATAATCCCTATCTCAGTTTCCTTCCGGGGGTTTAATACTAGATTCATTTTTTCTTCAACTTTTATATAAATCTAGTTCAGCGACAGAGTTCACGCTAAAAAAAAAAAATGGTACGCATAGTTTCATAAAGGTTAGTAATATGAACCATGAATATAATTCTAACCTATTTGTGTTTCCTTCCTGTTGCCACCATATTCATTTAAAGGGGACCACCACGCAAAGAACAACACATGCTTATATGTTTTGGCACCGTTGTTTGATATTACATAGATGTCTAACACTTTGCAAAGGGCTGTGTAATTCATAAACAAATGCCAATAATCACCAAAACTTAAGGAACCAATTAAGACAAAGACTTACACAACACTCTTGAAGTAGCTCTTGAAAAGTTTTGATTCGTTTCCCTGGACCTCTCTGTGTTGGACTGGTTTGTCGTCGAGGAAAGTGTCGAGCTCAACAGTTTTGTAGGCCGCTGTACCATACTCATCCTGTCCATAAGAAGAAAAAAAAACAGAACAAAACAGTTAAGAAAAATAATCGTAAGCTTTGGATTTGGGGAAAATTCTCAAATTGAAAGAAAATGAATAAACGTAATCTAAACATTAACGTGGTATTTTTGCACCATAAGTATGTGAACAATACCTGGGGGGTGTTTCACAAATTTGTTGAACTTAACACTAAGTTGGACTTAAAAAGCATGGTAAGCCATGTGTAGCCTTGGAATAAAATATATATTCAAACGCAAAAATGCAAGTATTTTAGATGTTTCATAAAAGAACACGAAATCTCCTTGATAATACAACATATTAATGACTTGAAATCAACATTTTATGCCTTTGAAAAGAACTTTTACAAAAAAAAGAAACTAACCGCTTTCTATACTTTTTAAGTCCAACTTAGAGTTAAGGTCAAATTAGGATCTTTGTGAAACCCTCCCCGGTGTATTGATTCAGATCCATTCTAGGAGTTTCTAGGGCATGTAGTCTTCTGCAATTGTTTTTACTTTGTTTATATTTTACTGGTAAAACTTACAAAATGAAACCATCAAAAAAACATATCTAAAATTTACATTTTTTATAAATGACAAATGAACAAAGAAAATTAGGTTTCCCCGGGATTCGAACTCGAGACCTCCAGATTGCTAGACCGGTGCTCTACCGACTGAGCTAGGAGCCCATCTGCGAGTCGTACATCCCTGAAACCATATTCAATCTTCGTAATGGGAATACCGTACCTGCGTTGAGTGTTTGCCGATCCAGAAATGGACGTCGTAATTTAACTCTTCGCTGTCGTCTTCTTGCTGTTGAGATAGAAAAGAAATAGATATTGGGTCATTACGCCTTTCAAAAAGAATTTGCAACGATCGAAAGCTCAGACCGACTTTCCAATCCATTTGATTACATTGGCTTTTTATAGCGGATAGGCTGTTTACAACATTTTTTTCTACAGTTGTCTAAATAAAGAATATAATTACAAAATCAATACAGTCAAACCTGTCTATAGCGACCGCTCAAGGGACCGGCGAAAAGTGGTCAATATAGACAGGTGGTCGCATTAGACAGGTTGGCGGCCATTTTGCTATTATGCGCATGTGTAATTAATTGGCATCTGTACACTCACGTGGCCATAGTTTCATTTGTTGCATGCATAACCACAACACAAATTGGAGTTATATATTGACATTATCTTTTAAATGATATTAAATGTTTCTATTATCTTTTTAAGTGAAATTAAAATTGCAAAATGTATCAATGTGTCATTTATTTACTCATCATGAGACATGAGAGAATCAGCTGCACTTTTGGATGCGCATGTGTATATTTTTCTATGTAGAATTCTAAAGTCAAGAAACATTGTTTGGTCGTTACAAGCGCACGGATTATCATTGAAAAGAGTAAGAAACACGGGGGAAACACCTAACCTTGGCGATTAAAATATTTGTTAGACGTCAAATTCGGTTGTGATGTTGAGTGAAGTGCCTTTGTTCGACGCATTTCTGTATCAGCATCCGGTACTGAAGGGCACGAATAATATTTGTATATGAGTCTGAAGCACTTGGTGTCTGAAGTTTATTATCATTTTAAAAGTGTGTTGTATGCATTGACATGCTCAGAGTTCGAGACTTGAGCGACCAGAAGATGACCGGGTTGATGCCTTGTTCGCTCATTAGCGCTATTTTTTGGGTCGCTATACACAGGTTTATATGTGCATCGGACCCAAATGGGGTGGTCGCTGGTCGCTGGTCGCGTTAGGCAGGTGGTCGCATTACGCAGGTCGCTTAACACATGATTTTTCAGGGGAGGACCGGAGAGTGGTCGTTATGAGCAGGTGGTCGCTATAGACAGGTGGTCGCATTAACAGGTTTGACTGTACATAATTAGGAAATATATGATTATAGAAATTGATTTGATTTATTGTGATACAATGACATCACTAAGAATCTCGCTATTATTACACTATTATTACCCCAGACATAGGATACAATGCCAGCTCGCACATGAGTACATATGTAATTATTGATGTAGTAGTTGATTCCTTCATCTATTCATTTCAAAATACCTATCACTGTATCAAAACAAATTTAACATTCAATTTCTCATGGGTAAATTATACCCCCAGACTTTGTATTAGTCATCCAATGAGATCTATTTAAAAAGATATGTAAATATAACATCATAGCAATTAAAGATGGCTGTTTAATTAATCTTGTAGGGTATAATTAAAACTAGAAATAATTAAAAGCCCTTCTCTTTCTCAAGCGACAATATAATCTTAAATAAAAATTACTTACGTAAGTGTTGAGGAGGATGTAAGAGTCTCCCTCGTAGAAGTTTCCGTAGTCTTCCTTGTTCCAGTGCTCCACCTTAAACTTGACGATTCTCCAGATCTGCATACCGGTTTCCTGACCACACCCGTGCCACGCCGGCTCTGATTCCGCCGATTCCTTCTTCACCTGAGAAAACAAAACAAAACAAAATACTCTTTGTTCACTCTAGTTTAAAAAATTAATTTCACTTAAAACAAAAACAACAAACAGAAAGTAAGGACAACTTAAACTTGACGAGTCTCTGAATTTGAAGACTAGGGGCCTGACTGCACCCATGCCACGCCGGCTCTGATTCCGCCAATTCCTTCTTCACCTGAGAAACAACAACACAGTAATAACAGAAAAATGTGGTTACAAAGTATTAACATTCATCTAAACTACATAATGGAAAATTTAAAAAAATTAGGGTATTGGGACAATTTAAACTTGATGATCCTCAGAATCTGAAGTATGGGGGCTTGACTGCACCCATGCCACGCCGGCTCTGATTTGGCCGACCCCTTCTTCACCAAGTAAAAAGTAAAAAAAAAAAAAAGCAAGAAACAAACAAACAAATATCGATGTTAGAATATACAATATCATGGTATCAATGAATTAATATTAACTAGATGGATCTCCGATTGCACGCAATCGAAAATTATGCCTCCGCTATCACACAATTTTAATATCAAGCCCAAATTAACATGCACAGATTTAATTTTTAACAATATTTTTCATATATTTTGAGTCCTGTGACCTTGACCATATGACCCCAATCTTTGATGGCTCCCTACAAAACATTCAGGTACGAAGTTTGATTGAAATCTGACGGACGGACGTACGGACGGACGGACAACCCGAAAACATAATGCCTCCGGCCACTTCGTTGGCGGAGGCATAAAAAGCCAGTTTATTTTACTGAGATTAAGCATAACAATCAGCAAGATCTGAAGACCGGGGGCCTGACTGCACCCATGCCACGCCGGCTCTGATTTGGTCGATTCCTTCTTCACCTAGAAAATACAGACACAAACAAACATTGTTAGATTATACAATATAATATCGATAAGGCTCTTAATTAAACTTGATGACCTCTAGATCTGAAGTCCGGGGGCCTGACCGACCGCACCCATGCCACGTCAGCTCTGATTCCACGGACTTCTTCTTAACCTAGTAAATACAGACACAAACATTTAATTGTTGTTAGATTATACAAAATAATATCAATAGTCTCCTTATTAAACTTGATGACCTCCAGATATAATCTGAAGACCAGGGTCTTGACTGCACCCATGCCACGCCGGCTCCGATTCTGCCGATTCCTTCTTCACCTGAAATACAAAAGTTATTATCATTCATTTAAACTACAAATAAGGAAATATTCACACATTTGAGTATTGGACACCTTAAACTGAAGACTGGGGGCCATGCCTGCTCTGATTCGGCCGATTCCTTCTTGACCTGAGAAAAAAAAACAAAATACTATTTGTTCACTCTGGTTTAAAAAAATAATTTCACTTTAATACAATAATGGAATAAACAACAGAAAGTAAGCCGGACAACTTAAACTTGATGAATCTCTGAATTGGAAGACGAGGGGCTTGAACGCACCCTTGCCATGCCACGCCAGCTCCAATTCGGCAGATTCCTTCTTCACATAATCAACAAATCCAATGCAAATTTAGTCATACTTTAATATAGAAATATTCATAACAACTGGAAAGTGGCAAAAATGACAACTTAAACTTGATGGGTGACTGCACATATAAACACATCGTCTCTGATTCGACCGTTTCCTCCTTCAACTATTCATCAAAGAGAAAACAAGCCAAATTCAGTCATACCTAAAAATAGGAATTGATTCGTAACAGATAGATATGTTGCAAATATGACCACTTAAAGGGTACCACTACCCAAAAATAATATTCTTATTAAAGAAAGGTAGCACTTTAGTATTCCCTTCCATCAACAAGTTCACAAAAATATGTTTCCAGAAAAAAAATATATAATTGGAAACGCATCACCATTCTAAAGCATGCATTCATGCGGTCTGAATTGCGAAGACTACGATACGTGCGGTGAATTGCGATGTGTGTGCAGAGCGAACGAATCGCCCGGGAATCTATTGTCTACAAACGTACGCGTGAATAGCATTGGCGCACTCGCCAATGGTTGGCCCGTATGGAACCAGGAAATAGCAGTGGTTCCATAAGTGGTGGAAATTAATTGCTTTGTTTATGAATTACACAACCCTTTGCAAAATGTTGGGTATCTATTTGATATCACAAAACGGTACCAAAACATATAATAATGTGTTGTTCTTTGCCTGGTGGTCCCCTTTAAACTTGATGACCACACCCATGCTGTGATGGGCTCCCATTTAGATGATTCCTTCTTGTTTTCTCTAATAGAAAGAATAACAATAATTAAATGTTGTTAGATAAATACAAAAAATATTTTGGTAAGTGAATCATCAAGATCTACAGCCCAGAGTGTTTGATTGCATCCATGGAATGTGGGCTCCCACATTTGATATCTATCTTCACCTAAAAAAAAAATTCTCAATCCAAATTCATTTAACTACATAACAACGGTATTGAAAAAGCAGGGAAAAGAACATAAACTTGATAAAACTCACGACCGGCCGGAGGGAGAAAAATGGCCCCAGTGATAATGTAAAGGGCTATGATACTCATGTGAATAGCGCTATATCAAATAACAGTTGACAAAGAAGGGTTTCTTACCTGTTTTTCTGTGTCGGACCCAAAGAGAGCCAGGTTTGAATCCTGCCAGTCATACTGCTTCGCCTTCTGCATTTTGTCTTGAGTTATATAAAGTCAGTCAAATCAAATCTATAATCTGCAAAGAGACAAAGAAAATAAACAAAATAATAAACATGATAGTCAAGTTTTAATCATGCCAGTCATATTGCTTAGCCTTTTTCATTGTCTTGATTAGAAGTCAAATCAAATCAAATGTTATCTGCAAAGAGACGAAGAAAGAAAACAAAATAATAAACATGATAGCCAGGTTTTAATAGCCAGGCTTAGCCTTCTGCACATTGTCTTGATTAAAAGTCAAATACAATAAAATCAAATCAAATCAAATGTAATCTGCAAAGAGACGAAGAAAGAAAACAAAAAAAATAAACATGATAGCCAAGTTTTAATCCTGCCAGAAATTCTGCTTAGCCTTCTCCATTTTGTCTTGAGTTCAACTTCAGATCAAATCAAATCAAATCAAATGTAATCTGCAAAGAGACATTCATGAAAGAAACCAAAGTAATAAACAAGATAGCCAGGTTTTAATCCTGCCAGTCATACAGCTAATAGCCTTTTGCATTATTGTCTTGATTAGAAGTCAAATCAAGTCAAATCAAATCAAATCAAATCAAATCAAATCAAATCAAATCAAATCAAATGTAATCTGCAAAGAGACATTCATGAAAGAAAACAAACTAATAAACAAGATATAGGTCTGGTTTGAATCCTGCCAGCATACTGCTAATGGTAACTTTTAGCATTTCGTCTCGAGTTCAAATTCAGATCAAATCAAATCAAATATAATCTGCAAAGAGACATGAAGGGGAAAAAAAAAATTAAATAAACAAGAGAGCCAGGTTTGAATCCTGCCAGTCATACTGCTTTATTTATTTAGCCTTCGGCATCTTTTCTTGAGTTCAAAGTCAGTCAAATCGATTAAAATCTAATCTTATCTGCAAAGTGACAATGAAACAAACAAATTAATTGACAACGCCCTGCCCGAGTGATAACCTGGAAACAATGCATATATTCCTGTTAATTTTGTTATAACACATATCTATGCAGGAATTAATATTTTATCTTAGGGGCTACTTTTCCAATCTGATGGATATCTAGAACATTTTCACATAATACCCTAAATAGATGGTAATTTTAGAGGCTACCTACTGATATCAGGGGGCTAATTTGAAAATTAGGGGGCAAAATCGCCCTCAGCCCCTGTAATATTTCCTACCCTGACACATAACACATACATATACATGTATTCTCCATAGACCCCAGCCGAAGTATTTTTTACATTTGATGATCAAATTTTAGTACACATTAAAGGTAGTTCGGATTCGTATATCAGATGCGAGGCGCCATCTTGCGACTGCCTGGCGCAGGGTGCATAATGCACATATAGGCTCACTGTTATGCAGTGCACACAAACTATAGCCTAGTTCATTAAGGTGACCAATATTGTCTGTAAAATACACAAATATGTAGCTTAGATGGGGAAAATACTTCCTATATATTATGCCATATTGATCACACCAACTGAAGGGCATAAACCAAATTGGCAAATGATTTTAAATAATTTAATCTTATAAAGGTTTGTTGGGCATATTTGTAGACTGTAGTCATCAGTAAATTTAGTAGATCTAAAGCTGGAAATTGACATTCTTGTATTAGTAACAAATTACACATGTATTGAAATGTTGACTTGAATTGTACAATATTTGATATGAATCATATGAACATAAATAAATGCAAATTGAATATTAAAACATGTAGATAAAGAAGTGTTATTAATTACAGTGCAGAGCATAAATATTCATGAAATATACAAACATATATATCAACATAATGTGATGCAAATGCAAGAAAGCTACTAACCATATATCACAAAAAGGAATGCAGGTCACAGTTCAATGAAAATTAAACAAAAGGTACAACTCAACCACTACTGATGACATGTGTACTACTATATACCCATGTACAGTAAGAGTGGAATTATCCTTTTATTTAGCTTTTAGCATCAGCATGCATGGCATGTCCAAATAGCCTACGCCTACAGTCATCATTATATAGTAATATTGATTTTCTCTCCATTCATCTTGAATTCTTTGAAGCCTATTTCCACTCGTTCACAACTATAGATGTGTTCCCCCAGGCAGAGATAATGGATACGTTGTAAGGGGGAATTGGTGGCTACTGTAGCGCAACACTGCATGGGTTATCAACGCTCATCTCTCAAGAGCACTAATGACATAATAGACTAGTTTAAAGGGATCTAGTAACTTTGTCAGGCTGGCGATCGACAACAAACTCAATTGCATCTCTACTGGTTCATTAATTCCTGGTTGTTTCTTTATAATATAGAAGTATGAAACTAGCTCTGGTTTGTCAAATTTTCTATACAGGCTACTGTAGGGCAACACTGCGTTATCAACGCTCATCTCTCAAGAGCACTAATGACTTAACAGGGATCTATACATGTAGTAAGTTTGTCTGGTGATCGACCACAAACTCAATTGCATCTCTCTAGTGGTTCATTCATGCATGCACCTGGCTTTGGTTTGTCAAATTTTCTCTCCTTGATATTTATAATTTATTTTGAAATATCAGGGGGGTAATTTTATCTGTGTACAAAGTAATGGCAATAAGATAGCAATTATTACTTTAATTGCATTTTCACTTGTACTCAGTCAATGACCTTCATTTCACATGGATTTTTCATATGTCATTTAATAGAGGACATAATAATAGCGCCTAATATGAAAATCATCTCCAGGGATCTTACAAATACAAAATACTTAATAGCTACAACATAAAAACTGTAATATGATGACACACGCAGTACCCCGGGGTACCGTTGTACCCCGGTATCCCAATTGGGCCAATAATTTTTGTCCATCATTATAAGGTACAGACATGTATATGAATATTGTACACAGTTTTACAAAATTTTGCAAATGTTAAATAGCAAACCATCCAAAAAAAGTGAGCACGTGCACAAGTTAGATGGAAACCCACACGGAAATACAGACTACGTAATCGCATTACAGGTTTATCAAACTTCAATCTCGAAGGGGAAAATTACATACACACCTGTATATTTCAACTCTAGCCAGATGTGTTATACTCATCAGTCTGAAATAAATAATTTAATATATGCAAAAAATATTGCATTATTGCTTTCCCAGTTATCTGAGTCATCTAAGTACATCAAGGAAACTCAGAAAATAGTAGTAAAATAGACTGGCTCACTTGAATACATATATTAAATTAAATGTCGTCGGTTGAGAAAGAGAAGAGCACTGTAGCCGCTATGAAAGTCACTTTTTGTACTTCGGAAATAATCACTTTTAAAGTTTAAAAACAACGTAGATACCAAGGGCCTGTTTCATGAAAGGCTCTTTAATAGCTAAGACCGTCGAATACTGTGACGTGACTGTGACTGACATCAACGGACATACGGATGACGTTTGTTCCGATCACAAAGGACAAGTTTGGAAGAAGAATAGCAAAGACGCTTTCATGCAACACGTGTTGCGGCAAATGTCAAAGTTACTTATACCAAGGTTGGGTACGAACATAGTTAAGAGCCTTTCATGAAACGGGCCCCAAAGGAACAAACCAATGATATCTCATAATATTTCAAACTACGTCACATTCTCATACAATTTAGCTATTTTACAAACATTTTCTATTTGCTTCTGACACAAGTACCAAACAAATGTGACCTACTGTACATGTACAACAGAGTGACCTAAAACAAACAAGCGTGCATTCTGAAACAGAATCAAGTTTATAACTTCAAACCCAATTTGAGTCATAAATGGCTTAAAATCTTTCTACAAAATCCTTCTTTACATACTGATTCAACAATCATTATTTCTTTAAATAAACTATACAGATGTCACTTTTAAGGTGATGATTAAAGGGATAGTTGAGTTTTGGTAAAGAGAGAACAGTTTTGGTCAAACTGAATTTTAGTAACCATAACCAGCACCATTACATTACAAACTAATAGTTATAACTCCACTTTGCTCGAAAGGAATACAAAATTACAAATGACTATTATAAGTAAAAAGCCTGTAATCATTCAAAAAGAGCTGTTAAAACTCAAGACGGCACTCTCTAAACGCTCATCAGTTTCAACCATTTAAAATGAAATATTGTGCATGCATGTGATGTTTTGTTGAAATAGTGATAAGATAGAGAGATAATCAACAACTATTTATAAACCTCTTTGGTAATTTTTTGAAAGAGGAAGCATTTAAAAAAAATTTTAACACTGGTTCAAAATTATCGAATAATTGTGGGGCCCCACAATTATTACAATTGGTTATGTTTATGGATATTTCAGTCATTTCTAAACCGATTTTGATCAAATAAAGTTTATTCTGTCATTAAAATTGTATGCTCTTACGAATTTGACACTCAGTTTTTCATTATCTCAGGCTACCAAGTGGTTGACCTATAGATGATACAAAAAAAAACATTAACTCAAAAAATTGAATCAAATTGACAACCACTGGAAAACTTCAGGGTTACATCTTCTTCAAATAAGGCAACTAGAACTATATAAATCCCTATTTGACATGACGGATACTACTGTTGCTATTTGGCTTTCCCATACTGCACCTGCGCGGATTACCAGATTATGTTGCCATTGAGACCTAAATAGGTATTGGGTATACATACATACAAAGTTACAAACACATAAAATCCTTCCCATGACCTTAACCCAACCCCGGAGGCTACATTATAGTGTAGTAAACGAACATGTGAAAGTCAGTCGCCATGGGTGACGACTATCCTAAGCGTCTTACTAGTTGCGTCCAGTCTTACTCATATCGCAACAAGCAAACACTGTGCATCAGGTTGCCATGGAGATGGCCAGTGTTTGGCTAGGGTGCTGGCAAACAGTGGGCCATATATGGGTAGGGGTGAGGTTATTTATGGGCGCTCTGTGCACCCACTACTGCTCACTACGAGGGTAATAAGGGGGGAAATGCATGGGCGAAAGGGAAACTCCATATTTATTATAAGGTCAACCATATTGAGGGGGTACGGACATGGCGTAGGAGTTATATACTCTGGAATTTCATTAAATCATTTCCACTTTCTAACCTTTTGCGTTTGCTATAAACGGACCCAGAGAAGGTCATGGCATCTTGCAATTTACTACTAAGTCATCACACGTGAGGTACACAGGTCTCCAAAATAGTGCTTTAATTTTCTCCTACCAAGGAGGTATTAAAAAGGCTTTCTAATATCTCCTTGCTCCTACATAGCAACATTTTGCATCATATCCATGTTTTCACAGTGGAAATACAGTGGAAATACAGAGGAAATACACAGGGGCTCCGGGTGTTTTATTAGCCCCTGAAATACCTAAAAGAGCCTCTGAAAGTGAAAATCATAAAAAAGAGGCCCCCACAAATTTACATCCAGAATTCAATGCAAAACTAATGTAAAGTGCTATTTTCATGCAGGTGTGCTTGAAAACTAGCCCCTGAAATATACAAGTCAATGCATACCATTCCAATTTAGGTTTTAAAATGTTTGCTGTCTAATAGCTTCTGACCAACACAAATATTGATTACTAAGGAGTTTCAGGGACGAATACAGCAGGTTTATATATTAGCTCAGCTGGTAGAGCACTGGTCTAGCAATCCGGAGGTCTTGGGTTCGAATCCCGGAGAAATCCCACATTCTTTGCTCATATTTTCATAATTATAAAATAACGACAGTTACAAACAACAAGATTGTAATACCCCAGTTACCCACAAATGGAGGGGAAAATAGGCAAAGTGAAACCAAACATTAAACTGTCAAACTTGCTCCAGCATGAATGATGGTCTCATTTTAACATTCGCCAGTTTCCCAGTCATGTTCTAATAGGTTCCCACCATCACGCGACTACTGGACTCAGTATTTAAGTAGGCCAGTAGTTGGCCCACTAACGCTTAACGCTATTTAACATGTAGTTAACGGTTAATCATTGATATCATAAAGGCTGCAGACTTTGCTCATGATAAGATTGCATGGGGTTGCAGGGTGTGTAGATACAGAGGGGAACCTGGGGGCTCACCCCCAGGCCCCCCCCCCCTCCCACCTAAAATGCTTGTAGAAACAACTGGACAAAATAAATCGGCCAAATCATGTTATTTTAAAGTAAATACAATCACTTTTGGGCCAAAATCATGTCATTTTGAAGGTAAATATACATATTTATTACTGGCCACCTAAACAGGTGAACACGTTTTTTTCCTTTTCAGGTGAAAACCTGTGCCCCCTCATGAAAAATACAAGGACCCCCTGCCCCTGGTGCCCTCCCCACTGGAAAACTCCTAGCTACGCCACTGGAGGGTTGTCAAGTACCTGGTACCTCCAGTGTCCTCATTACAGGTCAAAGGTCACACCTATTACATCAATATGACAAGGCAAAATGTCCATCATTTGCTCCCCGATAAGAGACAATTTTAATAGGCTATGTGTGAATTAAGGTATGGTTTGGATCACCGCTGTACGCTGGTACATCGTATTAAAAAGCAATGATACTCTTTTACAACTTATTTTTCTAGATACAAATTTTGATAAATAAATTTTGATTATGGACAGACGTGTATAGATTTTCATCACAATTTTGTAGAACACAACCCAATTTTCATCGTAAAATTGGTTGTACTATGTACTATCAATTAAAGTTACAAATAATTATGGAGAATTTTAAACCTTAAGGTAATTAGGTAAACGGTTGTGCTACAAAAAAAATTATTTTAGGAAATTATTATAAGCGAAGAAGCATTACCCTAAAATGGGATAATATATCTTGCAACAATATTGACTTTTTGGGGACAATCTGTATAGATCTACGTATACTCCCTCATACTTCCTTCTTTACATTAAAACAAACATACAATGTACTACCAGTATGTTTTTTAATTGTAAGGTTACCACGAGGTATTAATTTCAAGCAATTCTAGAAAAATCATTAAAATGATTGGCTAAATAATTGTACAAAGGCTGGGATGGGGGCGGGGGGGGGGGGGGGGGGTGGGGGGCTGGACTAGGACAACAATTACTGCAGCCCTCCTCTATAGCTTTATAAACACAAATATCCAAGCAAACTCACTTCTTATTAGGCAATGCTAGAAATTAAAATGTTTGCCTTGTGGCCAAGTCGGGCAAGTAAAAACAAGATTTTTCAACTTTTAGTGGCCCAAAACCTTAATCAGGTGGCCCCACACAAAGAAAAACATAACAAATTCTGTTACATTTGCTTGCCCAAATGGGCCAGTAGAATTTAGGATCAATGAAATTTGGTGGCCCAAAGCTAATTTTGAGTGGCCCCGGGCCAGCGGGCCTATATTAATTTTGAGCACTGTATTAGGGCAAAAACATCAAATTTTGGGGCAAGTAAACTTATATTCGGGCAATATCTTGCTAATTTTTTGTTGACAACACAAATCATTTTATTAGGGCAAATGACCTCACCGCCCCTGTAAAAACCTGGCTGTATGCCAATGATGATAATCACCTAAAAATTTGGCTAAAATATAATCAAATTAAATTACAATGCTCAACATGGATGTGTCAAGCTTATTGATTTCTTTTGTATATAATATGATTTCCATTAACCCGTTGCTTACGGGAACCGGGTGGGCTATGTACAAAGTCTATGGGGATTTCAGAATCTCGTAGTGAACGGGTTAAAATGCATTACAAAGAAAATGAAGGGGCACTAAAAATACTGTATAAAATCTCAAGCCTACATTTCGCTGTACATACAGTGTATATGAACTCAAATCAGTAATATGACACACATTATGCATTATTGTAATCTTTTATTGACATAGAAACATGAACTCCATGCATGTGATGAATGTTGGTTACATTCCAGCTAATAATATCACCAGCCATGTTTTGTTTGCACATGACATGAGTTACTTGTAAGCAAATTTATCTAGCAAGAAATTAACCCATGCAAGGCTATTTCATTTTCATCTAAAATGCATTCTCCATCTACCTTAGCCAGAGTATTTTTTTGTGACCAGTCCTGAATGGGTTAAACTTTCCATATTTAGAAAGGGTGTCTGAGAAATATATTATGTAAACCAACTCTCAACACTCTCTCAAAGAATGCACGAATGGATGTTTGATTTGGAGTGTCAGTCAGACACAAATATATGCAAACACTGAGACAAAGGAATGGGCGTAACTGGATAGTATCTGTCTGGAGTATGTTCTATATAAAGAGATCTAGTAACAATGTCGAAATCCCCCAAACTTACTTAGAACTCTAGCAGTTCTTACGAAATACATACCAATGGAACAGATTTCAGAATTTCTCTTTCGTACATAAAGACAAAAACTATAACTTTTTGCCTGCTTTTAATCATATGCAATTTCTTGCCAGAAATAGCACTTTTTCTTGCATAGTGGAACAGAAATGTTCGTTGCCCAATCGGGCAACCAAACTAGTCTTTTGGGGGAAATTTACTTGCCCAACATCAATTTTTACTTGCCCCAGGGCAGCAATAGGGCAAGTGCTAGCTAGTGTCCTGCTTAAATGGTTGACATGTTTCAAGGATATTAATACATGTATACCCATTTGAGCAGGGTCCATGTATTAATATATCTTTTCCTGATTCCCTCCCCCTACAGTTTAACCCCCTTCAGGACGGGTCCAGTACTCTGGCTGCTGGGGTCTAGATATGGAGAATGCATGCTATACCCATACCGAAATGAAATACAGTCGAGCCTGTCTTAGGCGGCCATCTGTCTATAGCAGCCAACCTGCCTATAGTATAGTAGCCCCTGAAAGTTATCCCCTTCAGGGAAAAACAATGTTATGGAACCTGTTTAAATAGAGGTCACCTGTCTACAATGGTCACTTTTCTTGTTTCCCCTTGTTGGTCACTCTATACAGGTTTGACTGTAGTCTTGAATTGGTTACTTGAAGTCCAAGGAATAAGGAGGGTCAATAAAGAAATTTAAAAAGTTATCCCCTGTAGAGAAAAACAATGATATGGAACCTGTCTATGTAGGTCACCTGTCTACAGTGGTCACTTTTCTTGTTTCCCTTTGTTGGTCACTACATACAGGTTTGACAATGACTGTAGTCCCAATCTGGGTAAAAATCCCAGGGATTACCAGGGTTAATAAAGGCGCTAGACACCGTGCCAGGTGGGATCCCGCTTCAAGAAGGTCCATTAGTCACGGTTCTTGACTCCCCAACCTCAGCAGCGCCAGCCCACTGCGCGCCATTCGTTACACTCTTTAATATGTTGCCATGGCAACTAGTCTGAACAGATGGGCAGTTGTCAGAAGGGAGCATGACGGTCGGACATGTCATATCCATCACACTTTACACTTAGAGCACAGGGGCAAGGGCCGGTCACATGACTCACTACGAGTGCCTCCATTCAGACAGGGAAAGGCAGGAAAATACAGGGGGTTCATAGGATTTCCTTTACAATGTACTGTATTAATACGATATATCGTGGCCACTGCTGGTATATGTATTGTAGCATGTACGAAGCTCGTGCAAATGAGCGGGACAGTTTCCAATCATTATCACACCCAGTGAAAAAAAATACAGATGTGCTCAGGGCGAATAATAGCCCCGAAATGCCCAAAAGAGTCTCCGAAAAATCATAAGGAGCCCACGTAATTTGCATAGAGCTCATTGCAATGTAACCAATTTTAGAGTGCTGTTTTCACGCAGGCCAGCTTGAATAGTAGCCCCCCCCCCCCCCCCCCAATAAATGTTAATGTTTTCTCCGATGATTCACACCACTCATACACATGGGCGTCTTTTTATGAGCACCTTTTTTCTCAATCTCAAGACTCAATCTTCCTTTAAACCCCTTGATATACGGGAACCGGGTGGGTTGTGTACAAAGTCAATGGAGATTACAGAAACTTGTAGGGAATGGGTTAATAGTTCTACGAAAAATATAAAACATTGAAACAAATTAAGATAAAATGATACATCAGAACTTTAATAATGCATGAAATCATTTTTGTTTTCCTTTCTTTCGTTCAGTTTAATGTATCCTGCCAAAGTCCACAATCATAAATAAGTCAAACGTAATGTATGCAAACAATGTCATAGTAAATTTGATACATTTCAAAATATTCATCATCCAAGAAAAACTTAGCATGAAACTAGGCTAGTATAGCGGACATTTATGAATATGGACCCAGGTTCCTGTAGAGTCTTAACTGTGTACTTACTGTCTGGACCAATGTATTCCTGATAATAGTCTCACAATAAGAGGTCTTCTCAAGAAATACCCTTTATAAACAAAATAATTCAAATTCCAGAGATGTCGATCCAGCAAACGGCACAAATTTGGCTAAAGAACCACTATCAAAAAGAGAATTGACATCAATCGATTATAGTTTGGTTTCTAAAGGCTGAACAGTGCACATGTACTACAAGAGACCGACGATAATACACAACTTGTCCCAACTAAATCACACACTGAACTACTTCACTCAGTGACCAACCCTAATATTGAAAGAATCTATAATCTAGTCTACATACGGAACACTCCCCTAAAAATGAAAACTGGGTTACTAGCCAAACCCTCCCCCACAAATAGTCTAAAAAACATCCCCCGTTAAACTGAACCAGGATAAAGACGTCATCCACATACAGCTAGGTCACGCAAGACCTAGTCCTTAGTCTAAAAACATCCCCCATAAGCCCAGTATTTAAAGACGTCATCTGCTACTGGGTCACCCACTCTTTGTTGCTTAGGCTCAGTCCCAGAGTGGCATAGTTGGGGTGAAGGGGGTAGGGGGGGGGGGGGCAGGATTCTGATGAGGGGAGCAATCTATGCCAAAGTATTCAAAAATAAAATTGGTGCTCCTATCCTTTTTAAAATTTTAATTAATGTTTGTTATACAATCACTTTATAGAGGCTTACATGTACATGTATTTGCAACTTGTGCTTTATTTATACTGGCAATTTACCCGTCACCAGATCTTTGAGTGAGATATATTGAATGTTGTGTTTTTTGTAACTCGTTATTTTTTGTATCTATCCTGTAGAAAAAATTATTCTCATCAATATTTCCCTCATAAGAAAAAAGGGGTCAGTGCAAGGGGCAAAACTTCCAACAGAGGGGCAAATGCTCTCCCCTCTGTCACTCCCCCCTCCCCTCCCACCTCCCCTGCTTTATCACCACAACTATTCATACCGTGATTAGCAAGTTCAAGGTTACTGCTGTATCCTGTTTTTTCCTGTCTGGTCTAAAAAGGGTGAAAAGTTGCCCCTCTAATATTTCCTACAATTTGTAGATGAAGTCTTAACTGTTTCTAGGTCACTACTGTCTGTTATACTTGTGTGTAAAATTCCAAAATACTATTGCTATACTTTGATATACATGTATTTCCACAAATCATCTGATTTCTATGAATCCATTTGATGATATTTAACATTGTTTTATAAAATGGAAGTGTACATTGTATATAGCATATTATGTCAAATTATGAAGTCAATATTGGTCGATAAAAATGAATGCTATATACAGTATACCACATTGAAACTCACAGTATGTAGAGTTTGTATTTAAAACCCATATTGCCTTTGGCTCAATAAATTTACTTTATACATTTGTAACTTTTAAACTTTTTACCATAAAAAATTACCATAAAAATCAAATCGAGCTATTAAAGTTGTTATTAAGTGATGACAATATCAATATTATATACCGGTAGTCGGTAGACTTGTTGAAGTGAAACTTTTATGACATTTGCAGTATATTCATAACACATTGCCTATGGGACCCTGGTGGGTCCTGTATTAATGCTAGATGGGGATTGCCAAATCTACATGTACTTAGAGAACTAGTTCAGGGTACAATATCAAAGTTCATATATACTTTCAACATTTCAACATTTTGTTCGTTATTTGTTTAATGAGTCTGCATGGAAAGGCTACACCACTCCCACATTATCAACTATTCCAATAATGTTCCACCTCCATGCATCCGATCGGGGGAAAAACTTGACTTTGAACGCTGTTCGACCACATCGGAACAACACACGCTCATTCTTCAAGGCCAGCCATTCGAATGAATCAAAAGGCAAACAGTAATCAGTTCTAATTGACTGCCATTCCAGGTTCATTTTAGGTCTGAGTAATTTACAGCACTTGGTTTACTGACTCCCACGTGTTTGAGAAGTCTATGATCTAGGGGTATTTCACAAAGGTATTTCACAAAGAATTTGAACTTAACTCCTAAGTTGGACCTAACAATTAGGGAAAGCTTTTTGTACCCTTGAAATAAAACATATTATTCAAAATCACCAAAAATACAAGTATTTGAGACTTCCCAAAAAATTAAACATCAATTATTTCAAGGCTCCTTGATAGTAACAAATATACCTGATATTTATCAAAATATATGCCTTTTAAAAGAACTGTTCCAACAATTTTACAAAGAAACTGACAGCTTTCCATAATTGTAAGGTCCAACTTAGAGTTGATTTCAACTTAAAGAGTCTTTGTGAAACACCCCCAAGGCCAAGGTTCATTTTAGAGATCTCAGTACAGTTGTTTGAATTCACTCCCACGTGTTGGTAGAAGCCTCTTTGGTATTCATTCATGAAATAACCATACATGTATATATGATTCATTTATAAAAATAATCATAAAATTATATCAGGGCTTGACACTAACACTTGACCGCTTGCCCAGGACAAGTAAAAATTGATGTCAGGTTTGCTTGCCCGATCGGGAGACTTCAAGTTCCCTTCAACAGCAACTTCAAAAGTAGAGTGTAATTCCAGTATGTAAACTTAAATCTCATCTAGAAGTAAGTGGGCAAGTAAAATTTGAACATTGATGATTTTACTTGCCCGAATGGGCTAGTAAGTAGTAGAGGAAAAAGTTAGTGTGGAGGCTTGAATATGTTTTGAGCTTCTGGAATTTAGGTCCGAGTAATTTACGGTGGTCTACTGACTCTCACGTGTGTGGAAGTCTATCCAGTATTCATTCATAAATTAACCATATGTTTTTGAGCTTCTGGCTGTACCAACAGCTTTGTCAAGAGGTAATATATCTTGCACCCACATTTCACATACCACTGGGCCCTCCCACGGAATAATTTCTATGAAATCTTGATATAGTATTCATAAAACGAGCAATCAAAATCCTTTCAAAATGTACCCACAGTCCACACTAGACAAGCCATTGAAAAGTAAAAATGTTGACGTCATTTGAAAAGTTGTAACAATTATCTATAAAAAAAACTTACAAGCTATACACCAAAATTGTTTATAAATCTGAACTTGTTTTTGTCATCAATTGCCAAATGACGTCAATTTTCAAATTTCGTCACTTATGACTTTTTCATAATATTAAGAGGAACAACTTTAGAGAATTAACCACAATTTTTATTGCAAATATAGTCCAAATTCGGATACTATGGAAAATCGAGTATCCAAATTCAGATACTCTTGACTACCGCCGGAAACCGTCTATAGACGCTCTCAGATTCAATGAAAAATCACAACCCATTTCATTCTTCTGTTACCATATAAGCCAAACAACAGGATACAAAAGAAGTGAGAAAGCTCCAAGTGAGTTTGGATGAAATTGTACAAAGTTAGTGTATGAAAATTGACCTAGGACTTTAATAACAAGGAGGTATTAATTAGAAACATTACTCCTTGGACTGTCAAAGATACACATCCAGCGACCTTTTTACACAGTTCTAAGCTACATTTCTCTATGACATCCTTTCTCCTCATGTGCCATGTAAATGACAAAAATAGAATGTTCAAGTCATGCAATCAGTGCTTCCACGTACAGAGGTGAAGATATATACCAGCTGTTGTTTCTTTAGTATTGCCTCACGTCTATAGTCGATAGCACAGTCTGAAGAATGAAGATCAATATTAAAAGTAACATTGTCCAAATCCTCAAAATCCGCCAATTTGAATTCTAGCGGTTCCCTCATACCTAGTTGTATTCGTAAGCATGGGACAGGTTTCGGTTTTTTCAAATTTCCCTTTCGTTAAAAAGATATCTACGATTGAAGTGTTCAGATGTTAAATTATCCACTGGACCGTCAAAACCGTGTACACAGTGACTGCAATGAGTTGGTGAATATCACTTTGCATTTTTGCTCCTTCATATATAACATCCATTCAACTTGAAATGTTCACACAACACCCAGTGAACATATCAGATAACAACAATATACATTGTATCAACCACTCATCACTTTTTGCACATGTCAACAAAGTTACTAGATCCCTTTAAATGGTGGTTTGTATTCGTAAATCAGACGCACGGTGCCATCTTATTAACGCCTTGCGCACAGTGTGAAATAATGTACTGTAACACACTACATGTAGTACAGTGTGCAAAGTAGCCTATTTTAAATGGCGAGCATCAGAGTAGCATTAATATTAAAATACTATTCTGTGCTAATGCATTCTCAACTAGAATGTAAACAGAGCTAAGTGGGCATTTCGGTTTAAAAAGTAAGCCTGTGTCAATCCATTTATGATGATGCATCGTGTGTACACAGTTGTAACGAATATTCTGCATCGTTTCCATAGCAACACAAGTTGCTTCACATGCTTCACGTGAAGCTGAAGTTCACCCATTATATTGTATAGGAATTATATCATTGGAAATACATCTATATAATTGTAGCCTACAGATGAACTTTACAATATTCAAGTGACCCTGTAACTTCGCCAGATTCAACCCAAACCACTTGTTCACATTTTTCACAGTATTCACATTTTTCTCGTACCTTGTTGTTTGGCTTATGGTAACATAACAGAAGAATTATATGTGTTTTGATTTGTGTTAAATGTCTCCCGAAATATTTATGATTCAATGAAAAGCATTCCAGGAATACTTTTGGATTGTATCATGGGCGTAGAGACTTACGTAATACCTATTCATCAGGGGGGATGAATGAATAGATCATCCCCCCTGTTGAATGGGTATCAACAGATCTATGCCCATGGATTGTATTTAGAATTAATGGGCAGTACTAGATTATCATAAAATCTAACATGAATGTTGACCCTCTCACTATGTTAACAACATCCTTTTTATATGAAACTTTCATACATCATTCAGAAGAATTAATCTTACGAGGATATGACTTTAAAGGGCAATGAAACTATGGCTTTCGGCTATTATTATCGTTTAGAGGGTGAACAGACATTTTATTTGATACATAACTTGGCAATTTTGGCCTCCTGGATCCCATGAAATCCTTACGTGAACATACAGTACCCACATTTTACTAATTCTTACGGTGGCAAAAGGTGATGGGAGCGGCCATGTTCTTGTAATTGCCCGACATGCTTTGCAAACTCTGACGTGTGTGCTATGGGCCGAACAAAAAGCTTTTCACTGATTTGCAGACTCGTCAAAGCATCTACAAGTATTCAGACAATGGTTTGAATAGGTGCTATTGAAATGCATTAGTGCATATCACTGACCGTAAGTCCGCACACACCTAATAATGGCGGCCTCCAGTGTACGCATGAATAGTGGTAAACCCGATAGAGTTTTCACATATTTCTACCAAAGCAGAAATCTGAGTCGGAGTAATGTTAAATAAAACAGGCATATTACAATGTATAAAGTAGGATAAACTCTATTCTTGAGTTGCATTGCCCTTTAAGTCTCAAATATCACTTTTGGGAAAAAATCTGATGAAGATTAATAATGGAGCCCTTTTATTAGAGCCACAAGAATGTATTATGTCTGCAAATGTCAATCCTTCCACCACCACTCCTGCACAGCCACAGGCAAATGTATTGATTCGCACATTCCCTAATATTAATTATAGCGCAACACACGTATATGTACATTGTACAACCACTTCATAAGCTACAAGGCCGCAAATCATAACATTCACCAGAAGGCAGTTAGTACATGTATGCATGCTTCATCAGGGCACATTTTCATGAAAGCCCGCTAGCTTAGTTCCTTGCTAAGTCACATTTGGATGACGTGGCTAAGAATCATACACAATATAATGTAGGTTAACTTAGAGGGTACCTATAAAGGCTTACCCAGTTGACCATAGTTGGGGACTAGGAAAACCGTGTGTTGCTCAATAAACTGCACATTTAAAATA
Source organism: Echinarachnius parma (assembly GCA_037951105.1). Lineage (NCBI taxonomy): Eukaryota > Metazoa > Echinodermata > Echinoidea > Clypeasteroida > Echinarachniidae > Echinarachnius > Echinarachnius parma. Next base: position 85,885 of record JBAMJV010001592.1, on the reverse strand, counting down.
CACTTAGCAAGGAACTAAGCTAGCAGGGTTTCATGAATATGGGGACAGGTATGTAATTTCCTAATCCCCAATATGTAAGAGTGGATTACAGATGCTATATTTAATAACGATTCTGTATTCTGTTTATTTCAATAATATAATTATTATATAGACTCTTTAAATGAATAACAAATGTAATCATGAATCTCCACCAGCTTTATATTCTATTTTGGATGATATGGATGGTTATCTGGGTTTACATTACCCTAGTTGGCAACTAATTGATAGGATCTCTTGTTGCATACTTAGAGTGATTGTATGGATGTGGACCTGAATACAGATCTTGAATACCTGCCCTGGGCAGGTACATGTATTCAATTCCATACTTAAGTCAAAATTTAATCAGTTTACTGAGTGTTTTGCTTAGGTAAATTACTTAACCAAAATTGGGATTCAATTAATTTAACAACTGATAATCTTACCAAAATGTTGATATTATGTCTTCAAATATTACATTTAGATTTTGTTTTACTGTTCTAAGTAAAAGTCTAAAAAATGATCTTAATACAAGATAAGTAAGTTCTCAGACTAGCAAAATGTTTAGAACATTTAGGCCTACTTAATCTAAATATTGAACCGAATACCAGCCCTGGGCCCAGGGAAATAAGTTAATTTTACCATTAAAATTTACCATTTAAAGTTGATGAAAATACAAACTTGTAAATGTACAAATTGTTCTGTGATTGACTTATCATTATCAATATGTATATCAAAGTAGGCTATCGAGAAAGGAAAACAATAAGAAAGAGAATAAGAAAATAGAAGAAGGAGAAGAAGTAGGCTACTGTAATTTTTACAAGCCCGTTTTCCTGTGTAGTAATTACAGGCAGACGATCAGCCCAGGCAGTTGCTATGTTTTGGTGTTTGTAGTTAAAATAGGAAACATCTAATTTTATCTGCCAGTATGGGGTATCTGCAGTGCAAGTTCATGGTCAGCTTTAATACTAAGCAGGGCTCAAACTTATTAAATATTTGAGCCACCAAAATAAGTTGCTTTTCTTTCCCTGGGCAAGTAGAATATAAAGTATCTAATATAAAGTAGAATAAGTAGAACAGAGATTCAATCAACTATTGCTTGCCCAAACCAGAATTTTATATTATAGACCCTATAAATGGTTCAATGCTGCCAATGTAAAACCATTCCACAGTTCTTTTTCAATGCAGGCAGATTTGCTAAGTAGCCCCTACCCCCCCCCCCCCCAAAAAAAAATTTAAAAATAAATAAATAAATAAATAAATAAATAATATTATTACAATAATAATAATAATAATACTACTAATCATCATAATAATAATAATACAAAAATTAAAACATTAAAATAAATAAATAAATAAATACAAATAAATAAACAAATAAAATTACAATATACTTAACAAATATAATCAAAAGAAATAAATAAATGAAAATAAAAAAGCCATTATTTTATTCTGATTTGGTGTTTTAACCTGTTTCCTTCAAGATTCTGAAATCCCCATTAGACATGAATCGGTACTTAACCAACCAGGTGCCTGTAGGCAAAGGGTTAAACAGCACAGGAGGTGGGTCATGTCTTCACAGCATGTTGTGGTTTCAGAATTCAAAACCAACTTCTGTTTTCATTCATCAAAATATCAATATTTACATAAACTTAGAAACATGGCAAAGTAGTAAGGAATGTAAACAAAACACAGTTTGTAAATAACTGTTCCCTACTCTGCTGCTAAAGGGGAAACTCAAATGGCCTTGTATTTTTTGTAAGACTATTTTTTTCCTCTTTTTGAATAAAAAATAACACTTATTTAGTTATTTTGTAAGTTTACTCACATTTTATGTTTGCATTCATGTCAATGGTTGGTAATTTTCGCAATATTTAGAGTAACCCATTCCAGAACGCTTACCCAAAGTCAAAGAAATATTTCACTTTCTCAAATGGTAGACATTAGTGTACGTAAGATTTGCAAGCCCAAACCAGGCAATTATTTTCTACTAATTATATCCAAAATACTTGCCAAAATTAAACCTATCAGTGGCCTGGGAGAAACGGGTTATTGCTATAAACGTACTAGTCCCCCTACTGGAGTCTCATGCACATAAATTCAGAAATTTCACATAAAGTCGAGATACATATATTCATAAACATGTACATAAACATAGCCTATTATGCATGCTTGACACATAGCTACATGTACATGTAACTGAAATATTATGAAAGGTGTTGCTAACATAAATATTTGTTTTCTTCTCAAAATTGACACGGGTGAACTCATCTCAGTCAAACTCAAATAGCTGAACGGAGTTGGCCAGGTCTTGAGGTGGTGTACAATTCAACACATGTACATATTATAGATACAGTAGGATGTGGGAGAGTCGTTAATTGAATCGTTCGGTCACGGGTGACTTGCGGGCAATAATGAAAAGCGCCGTTACAATAAAAGTATAAAACATACAAAGCATTCATCGTTTGCACGATTACATTATCATGCAGCTAAAAGGTATGCCCACAGCCAGTCATGCGAGGCAGGTACAATTCGAAGTGAGTCAAAGGCCAAGGCAAGGGCGTTCAATCTGTGAAAGATAGCCTATATTGCTCATCATTATTCTTGGTATGATTGATAATGGTATGTATGATAAAACAAACAACTCACGCTGAAATATTTAACATGTAGGGCGTTCATAAAAAAGATATTTGTGGTATGATAACGGTACAATAAAACAAAATTCTCAATCTCACACTGAAATATTACACATGTAGCCCTGCGTTTATAGAAAGATAGCCTAGCTGTGGCTCCTAATAAATAATACTTGATTTATATAATGCCTAATATGATTGATAATCATCTCTAAGCACTTTATAATTATATTATTACCCCGATCATCATATCTAAGGTACATGTATAACAGTACAATAAAACGAAATCACACACACACAAGATAAATATTACAATGGTTTAACTTTAGCTCACCCTACTAAATTTGTATTAACCTTATAGAGACCCGTCTACAAGTACAATGTATGTAGGCGTACAGTTGGTGTGCATGGTGTCAGTGTGAACTACGCAACATATGCAAGGCTTTTGCAAGATGGCAACACACGCATGATTCACAAATTTGAACCACATTTAAATTATGAATTGTGTACAAAGTTTACATTTTTTAGGAGAAAGGGAATATCAATCATTCAACAAACATCAGATTTTAAACCGGAGTCTTAGAGAAATTATATCACATGGAGTCCAATTACCATACTACCAACAATTTATGACAGCAGATAAAAATTAATCACATTTTTAATTCTATTAAATCATCTAGAATACCATATCGGTAAACTGTTAGATTAATAAAATAATGAGAAGGATGTACACTAGTGAAAAATAGTCTGAGTTCAAATGATTGGCAGTGGCCTCAACTTAAAAGCATGTTTACATGTATGTAACCACTGTCTTGCATTCTTTGCTTAGTCAGTGGTAATGTACATGTGTAGTCTGTCAGTCGTTATGTAGTCTGCTTTTGTTGAGTCTACTGTAGCATTATTTTAAATGTGAACTGTTTCCAAAAACTAATGTCAACTTCCAGTGGGCAATAAAAGCCAAAGATAATGGGCACAAAAACATTGCATCATTTTCATCGTTAATTAGTGAACGAGACAGCCATCATCACAACAATCGAGCGAATGGAAGGACATTATTTAGAGACATTAATCAAACTAACGAATGAACGTGATGCCCAAGGGGAAATACTACATATGAGCTGTTAATTTTCACGAATTTCGCGAATCAGTAAACGGACACGAAATTGAGAACAGGCAAACATTTTGCCAGTGATTTGTACGATCTTGTCAGCGGGCATTCGCATGCACTTGATCGGCCAGCGATCCCCCGGCAGACATCATGTAGTGGTCTGGCCGCTATCGCAAGAAAGATTACAGATCTCTGACAAAGCTCAATTTATCTAGATGTACTGTACCTCCTGAATTAGAACTTCACCTCAAGACTAAAACATGAATGCGTATAGAATACAGTATATGACTAGAAAAATGACAGGATCATATTCTCTCATCAATACCAGTATTAAAGCTAAAATGCCAGCATTTAGCTTGAAAAAAAATTGTTTTATTGGCTACCCAGATATCAATCAACTGCTTTACCTGCTCATAAACAGGGAACTTGACCTACAGTTTCCGCAAATACAAAAGTCAAGGTCTAAATTCAGGTTTGAAAATAATATGTTACGTCCGTCCATCCGGCATATCCAGAAATACCAGAAACTCTCCCAATCTCATTGACATAATATGATCTTTAAAACTGAAAGACTGTAATATGTACATGTACATGTAGTAATTGAATCAGCATTTTATTCTGACTTTAGTAACTGTAGTTCCGGTATTAAACGTGATTGAAAGATTGCCTTCCTCAACGATATTAAAAAAAGGTGATATTCTAATCTCCTGATCTTTGAATCAACAGATTTTACTACTCTATTAACCCATTAAGGACGGACTGATTTTGCTACAACATGCATTCTCCATAGACTCCTGCCCGAGTATTTTCTGGACCAGCCCTGAATGGGTTACAGTAATAAAGACTACTGATTTTATTATCTGAAACACTATCATGCCATCTTACTGTTTTCAAAATTTGGACTGCACTGCTGTAATTAGCTGAATTCTGAATGATAATAATTGTTGGTATTTTCCCCCAAGGATGAGAAAATCCTCGGTGAAATTCTGAACTGATATGCAGCATGATCTTTCATTAGTCATTGCCGAATAAAAAATGTTTAATACTTGTTTTTGTTTGTTATAGTAATGCTTTTATTTACTGAAAGATGTATTGTTAATTAATGATTTATTTCCCCACAAGCATGATCAAATCTTCTTTGGAAATTCTATTTAGTCTACTAGTCAATATTTTGCTTGTTTTATAATACTTCTTTTATTATAGAACTGTATAATGTACACATTTATAACATATTTACATCCCCAAGGTTAAATTCCAATACGTGATCTTTGGTATTTTTAATCACCATTTGATTTTTGTTTTAAAAGTTCAAATATTAGACTAAGTGCAGTAAATATCTGAATCATATTTCATATTTTGCATGAACGTTTTGAAAGTTTGATCCAATGTGATCTTTGTTCATCGGACAATTTAAACTGTTGTAATTATCTGAATCGTGTGGTATGAAATATTGAGCTCCCCAAATATAAAAAAAATTGAAATTCTGATCTGATGATATTATTCAATATGTTCATTAAATCAACATTTGACTACTTTAAACTTTGAACTACTGCTGAAACGTGTTCGGTGGGAAAGATTTACTTCCCCATAGATAATAAGGCGGAATTCTGATCGAATATGATCCTTAGCCATTGAATCCAAATCTTGTGCTTTGTTCTTTGTGTCTTCAGCTTGTATTATCTTAAACATACATGCATGTACATGTATATCATGATGTAATACAAACCAGTTACTCCCCCCAAAGATAAAAGGCAAACTTCTGATAAGAATGATAATTAATTTAATATGATATTTTTTTTGTTTATTGGATCACCATTTCACTACATACATGTAGACTTTAGACCACTGGTGTTTCATTGTGCACTGCTCCACAATGATAAGAATGTGACATTATCTTGTTTACGAATACAAGCTAGTAAGGATGCAACTGTACAATAATCTTCTTCTTTTTTTTTATAATGCAAAGCAAATAACAATGACCATTTTGTTTGTCTTCCTAAAGAGGATTTTTTTGTAATCTTTCTTTTCCCCACACATCACTGTACATACATGTACATTAAAATTCAGATTGTGCCAAAGACACCCACACACACATCAGCTATTACGTAGGTCAGAGGATGCCATATAAGGAAATTCTTTCATACATTGTAAGTGTAGTTGGCATACATGAATATATTACAGCCATATTAGTCATACCCCATTCACTCGACAACTTGAACACACCTCCATACCGTACCCCACTAACCAATGCATACCATGTGCAGAATAACACACACACATGGGCTTCCTAGCTCACTTGCAGCTACCGGGCGGTACGTACTCCGAACATGACAATAGCCTTTAGGTATGACACACACCCATTGGCGTAGCTACAGGGGCATCAACTCCCCCCCCCCCCCCCCCCCCCCCATTTAAAAAAACAATTGTAATAATATAAGGGGGAAATCTATGTACAAATAAAGAAAAACAGGTGTGCCCCCCCCCCCAATCAGTCCGACCACGCTATGCCACTGCATATATGCACATCCATTGATACTGACATTAACCCATTGCATCTCATAACACTACCTTTTCCATAGAGTTAATACAGTCAAATGTGTGTATAGTGACCATCTAAGGGAAGCAAGATACAATGGGTGATTTCAAGTACTGTATGGTGTTTGGGGTTGGTGTTAGTGATTATTAAACACTAACACCGTCCTTAGGCGCCATATTTGAAATCCCCCAATGTCACTGTATACCATCCTAAGACGAAGTCATCTAAAAAAATGGTGCCTAAGGCCGGTGTTAGTGTTTAATAAGCACTAACACCAACCCCAAACACCATACTTGAAATCACCCAATGTAAGTGACCAGCTGCTGTCAATGCAGGAATTAATTTATTTTTATTTTAGGGGGCTACTTTTCCAATCTGATGGATATCCAGACATTTTTCACATAATACCCTATGGTAATTTTAAGGGGGCTACCTACTGATTTCAGGGGGCTATTTTGCAAAATGGGGGGGGGGGGGGGGCAAAATCGCCCTCAGCCCTCGACAGGTTCCATAACACTGGTAACTGGTTTTCTCTGCAAGGGCTCAATTTTGATGGCCACTATAGTCTATCTACAGATAGGCAAGTTGGCCGCTATAGACAGGTGGCCACTTAAAAAACCCCCTTCTTAATTGGGAAAAATAAACCTCACCTCGATGTTAACCGAGCGAATAGTGGATAAAAAACAGTAGGGGGGTCAGGTCGTAATAAACACGCAGCAAGCCTTCGGACCTATTCTTAATCTAAAATCCGCAAAATCCTCACTCGGGTAGGTTACCATAACAACCGCACCTCCCTCATCACGCGAACAGCTGGGGCGACACATAGGTATCAGCGCGCGCTGTGTTTTTTTTTTCACGGCCATCCCGTCTTCTACCTGGGTAACGTTCCGCGCGCTTCTTAATACAAGGTTTATCAGGATGTCATCCTGATGTTGTCAGGGACGTCACCCGCGCCTATCACCCTGACCCGACTAGGGTGAATCTTACCCCGATGTCGTCCTGATGTTGTCCTGATGTTATCCCGATTGGAGCTTCTTAATAGAAACGGTGTAGAATGTCATCCGGACAACATCAGGACGTTACCGCAAATATTTTTCTTGATTAAGAAGGCGCTTAAGACAGGTTTGACTGTACATGGCAATCTAGGTTGGAGGATATAATGAGTTAAAGGTATTTTTTCTTTAGACAGACAAGTAAAGGTTGTCATGAGTGGGCATACTACACTGCGGGTCGCAATTTTGAACTAGGCTACTTTGCGCGCTCTACATGGCACTAAGGCTAAGCCAATGTGAATCGTACACGTGTACACGAACTGTGTGCAATGCGTTCGAAAGATGGCACCGCGCATCTGATTTACTCATATGAACTAACAAGGTTGCCTAGCTGGAATGCTCCCCAGGGAGTGGAAAATGTGCACTTTGTGTGCTGGATTGAGTGCAATGTAGTCCTATGCTGTATGCGCCGCGAGCGTCGAAAGACGGAACGTGCGCTATATAAGTAGTCACCATTATTATTATGTACCTTTAATAGTACAAGTAGCCTTGCAGTGGTATGCCTGAGTGTGCTTACATATGTACATTAGATATGTTTTTTTCTGGCCGAGAAGTTCGAAGCATTTTGTAATCGTGTTTCAGAGTTCATAATATTAGTATATGTCATCCAGCGAATATTAGCCTCAAACACGTTTCAAATTGCTGATTTTGTGTTAGATATTAAAGTCTACATGTATTAACCCTACAGAAATTTGAGTGTGTCGCAAACTAGCTGCTAGCTTGCGGCTAGCTTGCAGCACTGGCTTGCGGCTGGCTAGCGGAAAGCTTAGTAGGCGATCTCTGCTAAAATTAAGCTTGCGGACTATACCTGCACGTTAATGTCACTTAATGACACGCCTAAAAACTGTTTCACAATTTCAGCAGAGATCAAATATTAAGCTTGCCACTAGCTAGCTGCAAGCCAGCAGCTATATGTAGCTTGCTGTAGATTTCTGTAGGGGTTAACACACCCTGTATAATTAGTCATTAGAAAAATAGACTTCACACCTTCGAGATAACATGCCTCAGTGGGCGCATCATGGGAGTGACCGGACTTGACGGCAAGGATAAGAAAGACATAATGTATACTAACACTTGTAAGTGAACATAGAAGGTTTCAACCATCATCGACACAGTTATTCCACAAAAAAATTATTTTGTAAATATTAACAGAATGAGTACATTACATTACATATATTTAGACATACGTTGCAGTAAGATTTTTTGCGCCTTATCTTGCAGCCAAACTGAAACAGTAGCATGCACTGACAAGTTAAGTAAACGGATCTCAAAAATACAATGAAATAAAACATTTATGGAGGATGTTGATTTATAAATATCAAAAAAGCTGGTAGGCACTAGGCTATGTTTTGTATACCAAAATCAAATTATTACTATAGTGACGGTTTCACATCCATGAAGTATTCAAGCGTGACTTTACGTAAGTCAAAATGGTAGGAGTAGTTTGGAATTTCTGGGAGTAGTACTGCATGGTTAATAAGTGCCTGCAAATGGCCTTCCCAAGTTCCTCGTACCCCAACTTTGAGGTTATTTGGTAATTGGTAAAGGCGGTAATTGCCCTGATGGAACTAAGGAGTGTCTAATCTATTATCGGTTTGTCAATAAAAGTTTCGGGCCCACTTAACAAATAGATCACCCAACTATCATTTATTCAAACAAAACTGCAAACTGCAGTCCAAAGTACAGTGGGTGCATCATGGTTCTGACATACATTGTACATGTACATAGCGTGTGATGCAAGCCTCCACACTTACTTTTTGCTGTACTGGCCCGATCGGGGCAAGTACAATCATAAATCTTAAAATTTGACTTGCCCCAACACAAAAATTACTTGCCTGCGTACTTCTAGATAAGATTTACATGTGAGATATTGCATATTTATTTAACTAGCCCCCCTGGATTTGTCCTGGATACATGTAAGTCATACTATTTATTGGTTTTAGAAAATGCACATATTTCCATTCTCATTAGCTTAATCAACTCGCTTGGCAAATTATTAGGTGAACAAACTAATATATACTCGCGAAAGGGCCGCCTTCGGCGGCCTTTCGCTTTATGTGAGCGATATAAGGTGTTGAAAGGACGTAGAGTTGACACAATGGTGGATTGGAAAAACAAAACAAAAGAAGTTGGTGAATGTGATCCTTAACAGAATTATAGCACGTGTGCACACAATACATGTACAATAATAAATGTGTAAGAGTTTGATGTTAAAGTGTATTTTGAAGAGGTTGTTTGTCAGTCTATACTAAAAGTAGCGCATTTACCCCCCCCCCCCCCCCCCCCCCAAACAAAAAGGAGTAAAATATTGAAAATATATCATGTATTTGTTTTGCATTTTGGTGTTTTTTTTTTATTCAAATCTGCCTAAAAGAAAAATTATTTGAATGAGCCAATCTGATTGAAGGTGGTAACACTACATTCACACAATTGTAAACAATATACAAAAAATAACTACCCCCTAAAGAACTGCTCATAATTTACGATGTCATCTTACCACAATATTGGTATGTACATTTTGTGTGAAAATCAGAGATATTCATCAATGTATTGCTGAATGAACACAGATTAAAGACAAAATGGCCCAATTCAAAAGTCACAAGACATTGTGCGTGCCTGTACATTGTTGTGAAACAGCACATGGCTGAATGCATTGATTATGGTTTATGAAACAATGCTGTTTGATATTCCATCCATTTTTATTTTTGAATGGCACATGTGTTTATAGCTGCGCTCATCTGACTGTGGTAAGTATCAAGGGCGTCGATTTCTTCTCGCCATTGGGGGGGGGGGGGGGATGATTCGTCATTTTGATCATCTCTGACGAGGGAGCGAAGCGACAACCCAGCAGCGTCCCCGGGTTTTTATGGCTGGGGGGCGGGGGGCCGGGGGAGGGTTAGGGGGCCCCAAAGCTTTTGAATTCAGCTGTTTAGAAATTGGAAGATTGTTAAGTGTACATTGCAAGCATTATGTTATGAGCTGGGCTATGTCCAATATGAACTTAATTATCCTAATAGATACATATTTGCAAGCATTTTGATGGAACCCTGAATAGCATCAGTCATGGGATATCCATATTGGGAAGCTTATTGGGGTCCAGGGGGCGGAGCCCCCGGAAGCTTTGTGATTTGTAATATCCAGATATAAATATGTTGTCTATATGTAAATATATATATATTCTTTAGTTAATTGGCTTTTGATTTAGCGGTTTAGAGATTGGAAGATTATTGAGTGTACATTGCAAGCTCCTGCTATGATGAGGGCACTGTCCAAGTATGGATGAATTTTAGTATGATAGATAAATACTGTCGATTGCAATCATCATGATGGAACCCTGAATAGAATATAAAGTCAAGGGATACCCATATTGGAAAGCTTATTGGGGGACTAGGGGGCGAAGCCCCCGGAAGCTTTGGGATTTGTAATATCCAGAAATACAATTACCTATTGAATAGTTAGCTCAATTTTAGTGAGCGAAGCGCAGACGCACAGTGGGCCAGGCTTGCCTGAAAGTTTGCCAAGAGAGATTAAGTCCTGAATAAAACTATTTAATGAGTACAGGGCTGGGACTGGGTCAAATAACCTTAATAGGGGTTTTAGGGGCGCAGCCCCGGAAAATTTTGGATTTGGGTCGTTTTGCATTATCAAAAAGTGGTTTAAAGAAGACTATAGTAACAACTTCCATTCATGAGAGGGGGCAATCCTTCGTAATTCTAATGTTATCATATATTTTTGAACCCCAAATATTGGGGGGGGGGGGGGGGTGATAATACAGGCCATCCCCCCACCTGAAATATTGGGGGATATATCCCCCCCCCCCCCCATCCCCCCGTGATCGACGCCCCTGGTAAGTACCTTATTCAAAATGAATTGTACAATTGTAAATAGAATTATAATATGAGTATGACATTGTCATTGACAGTGTCAGATGGGTTTAAAAGACTTGGAGACATTATTTTATTGGCTAGCCTCCCTATCCTAGCACCATTATAATTATATGAGCCATATTTCCATTTTGCTAACACTAACAGTGTAAATAGGACCAAAACAAATTATAATAGCGTTTTTATTGTATGATTAGTCTATGACAACCTGTACAACAAAATGTGTAGAGGTCTGTAGTGTAGCTAGACAGTCAAGATGAAGGTCAAAGGTCAATTAACGTGACTGTCTTCATTATTTATAAATTATTTATAGAATTATACCACACAATTTTTTCCAAATGCCCAGTTTGGACTCTGACCACTGTTAGTGTTAGCACAATGGTAATGGCTCATATAATTGTAATTGGGCTAGGATAGGGAGGCTAGCCAATAAATAATGTCTCCAAGTCTTTTAAACACGTCTGAGTCTGACACTGTCAATGACACTGTCAATGACAATGTCATACTCATAATCATATAATAATTCTATTGACAATTGTACAATTAATTTTGAATAAGGTACTTACCAGAGTCCAGATGAGCGCAGCTATAGGAGTAGACCAAACATGCAGAATGATAGCTTGAACCCCCCTCTCTGCAGCAAAATAATAATCAACAAATTGCAATTTGGACATGACTTCTGGTGAATACGAGAGGCCATCGCTTGTTATTGCATGCATGTATGTTGCAATTGCACGTACGCGCGCCAGGGTATACGCGTAATTATACTGTGCATGCATATCGCGGCCGGAATATATGGCATAGCGCTAGTAATGTTTTGCATGCAATATTCGTTGCCATGGCCATCCTCTTTCAGGAACTATTTTGAGTTTTTATATTTCATTTCGAGATTTCAAACAACTTATTTAAAAAATCGAAAACCTTTAGAATGATCTGCAGTCAGAACGAATGACACGTGGAATTTTTTCAGCCCGAGGCGTACAAAACCCTAAAAGTTTTTCTACGTCAAAGGATTTCCTTACTCAAATTATAATATAGATACCGTAAAACTCTGTGTATAAAGCACACTTTTTTTCTGTCGGAAAAATTTCAAAGTCGGGGGTGCGCCTTATACTGTACACAGGTACAGCCAAACAATTTTTTTTTTTTTGGGGGGGGGGGGGGGACACCATGTAGTCATGTTCAATGCATATATTACACTGGTCTAGGGCATGACATGAGCTTGCTACATCTGTTGTAGCATTCAGCAACTTTTTCTCACACAAAAAAATATTGGTTACAGATGTAAAAATTGCAAGTTTATTGAGCAAATACTGCTGCTAATGAATATTCATACATTCGTGAGCAGCAGTGCTCATTATATATGCAATTATCTAACCAGTGGTTATAAATTTTGCTCATAATTGAAAATAGTTGTTAGTTAATTTAGAAAATTGCATTATATTTAATGAGTATAAGTGCTTATGAATATTCATGAATATGAATATGAATATTTATGAGCACCAGTGTTATTGCTCAATGTGTGCAATTTTTGTACTAACCACTATTTTGTATGTGAAAAAATGTATTGATGACAGCTACAATTGACATTAAGCCCTTGCTATGCCCTAGACCAGCGATGTAAGTATTCCAACAGCACTACAGGGTGTCTAAAAAAAATATATTAAAAAAAATATATATATATATTTTTTTTTGTTTTTTTTTTTTATAGAAAGTTGGGGGTGCACCTTATACACGACTACACGAGTGCGCCTTATACACGGAGTTTTACGGTACACCAAGTGCTTTTAAATTTGTATAAAATGGTAAAACATATCCACATTCAATTGTACTCTTATCAGAAAACGTTATAAATTAAAGTCTATCGTCACTGAGCATTTAACCTACATTGTAGGTTCACATTTCTCTTGTGCACCATCTCAACTCACCAGGGAGCAAAATAATCAGATTTGCCCCCAAAAAGGCTACTGGATATCAATATTGCTTTCCCATATTCTTCCAAATCACACTAGTTATTTAAAGGGATAGTTGAGTTCTGGTAGAGAGAGTACAGTTTTAGTATTTAACTGAATTTTAGTAACCAAAACCTGCACCATTACAATTACAAACTATTTAGTTATAACTCCACCATGCTCAAAAGGAATTTTAAAAATTACGAACGACTAAGTTAATGCCTGTTATCATTCAAAAAGAGCCGTTTAAACTAAAGAGGGCGCTTTAAAAAAATGTATTTGTTTAAACCATTTAAAATAAAATATTGTGCATGTGATGTTTTGTTGAAATAGTGATTAGATCGAGAGGTAATCAACAACTATCTAAAAACCTCTTTTGAAAATATTTGAAAAGAGGAAGCATTTTAAAACAAATTTTAACGGCTGGTTCAAAATTATTGAATACTTGTGGGGCCCCACATTTATTACAAATGGATATGTTTATGGATATTTCAGCCATTTCTGAACCGATTTTGATCAAATAAAGTTTATCTGCCATTAAAATGGTATGCTCTTTCAAATTTGACACTCAGTTTGTCATTATCTCACAAAAAAATTATTTTGTGTAGCGCCCTCTCTACCAAAACTCAACTATCCCTTTAATAGTTACCTTTAACGCTTAAGTTAGGGAAACAAAATGCTACAATTTTCGCTTGCTAACTGTTACTGATAAGTGCAGAACTGACTGTAACTTCTAGTCCTATCTTTCCTCTTGGGTTTTACTAATAATGGAAACAATCAATGTTTTTGAAACCAGTATATCAACTGTTTTGATAACTCTGATGCAGCGCTGTGCGTAGTAGAGCGCTGTGACGCGACGTCGCTCAAAATCTTGCAGGTAGATGTGCGACGACGTAAAAAATCGCCTTTACTTACAAAATTATTTGAATTTGTTTCGCTCCGAAGTACCTTTAGTTAGAATCCGGCTTTGTCTTTGACCGATCGCCACTTAATACACAAGGACTACCGTAATAAATCATCGATTTGAGGTAAGTTATCCTTCTTTTTTAGCAAATTATATGCAATGTCCGATAAGTTCAATAACTAAAGGTACTTCGGAGCGAAACAAATTCAAATAATTTTGTAAGTAAAGGCGATTTTTTACGTCATCGCACATCTACGAAAATGTACCTGCAAGATTTCGAGCGACGTCGCGTCCCAGCGTGCTACGCACAGCGCTGATCACAGTTACTGTTTTGACTGATCAGTGATCACTGGAGGCTGCCTATTTTCCAACGGTAGGCTACCGCATGAAACGTCATATGATCGTATTTGAGCGTAACTGCTGTTGTTGAATCTGCTGAGCACAATGTCAGTGGTTACGTAACCCACTTTTGTTAGTGCAAGGTCAGATGAGTACATTTCATATGGATGTTAACAAACAACATTAGTAAGATATAATTTTATGCATGGCAAAAGGTGCCATCATGTCCGTGAGATTCAAGCTGCATCCACGATGACAGACGCCTTCACCACGGAGCCAAATCGCCTCCTCTAAACAATCGTTAATATTCGCATTTTGTTATATAGGCCTACATTAATTATACACTTATAGATTATTTAACGTTACTTTACAGGATGTAGTTCTTTGCCATACGTAACTGGATGAGCGAAATGATTGTATTTGTGTACTTTTTACACATATTTTTAACTCAATATATGAGCATCCAAGTTGCCAAATAAACGGTAATAAGTTTAAAGCAAATACAAAAATGCAAGTCACTATGATATATATCAATTCTTTCATCTTGGATCTTCCCATAATTATATAGCAGTTAGCACACTCATCTCAGTGCTCATATACTGTATGGGTTTTTATGAATTTATAACCTAATTCCACATGATACAACTGGTTATATCAGAACAACAGCAATATGAATAGTATGACACACACAAAACGAGATAAGTATACTTCTCATCCATGGTAACTAAATTGCATCGAAATCAGTCGATGGATTTTAACTATATATCATATGTTTCTTCATCAAATCATCACTCACTGATATGATAGCCCGACATTCACTCATTCAAATTCACTATAAAAAGTCCTCAAAATCATAAAAGAATAAATGTACGAACCTTTTTACAGCAAACAGGTGTCCCCGGCTTCAGCTAGATCGCGTCTTGGACTCAGGAATGTGGTTTAAAAAGGAATAAGCTTCACTTTAATATCGGGCGGCTCGACCACAATTAATGTACAAACAACGGCAGAGTACAATATTGGATTAGGAAGCCAATGCAAGTACAACGCTATACGGTGTAAGCTAAAGATCGATGCGGCGCCGGTGGTTTTAGTGGGAGGAGTACCCGTGTAGGTTCAAGGGGCAAATGCGTGCACACATAGTACCCCTTCACGATCGGTATGGGGTGTCTCTATTAAACAGGTGGTCTTGTGTTGGCGCTCTCTAATGTACGATATTCGACATATCGATTGTCGCTTTCTGCATTTCACAACTATGAAACTCCCACTCCCTGGATATACCTTCGGTTTGTTTGATTTGCTTTGCTATGATTTTGATGTACTTCAATAAACATTACAGGCTATAATGATGTAAAATACTTTACGGTACATTTAAAGAAATGGGAATGCACATCAAATTACTGAAATCCCATTTTCCCACCATCTCTTAGAATGCTGATTAGCAAACAAACTATATTATGTTCATGATTTTCTCGTGCTTAAAATGTTCAGATTTTATGAAATAGACATTCCTTTTCTATTCTTAAAAAATAGTGAAAGGCAATATTTTTGCCATAGGTAGATTGCTCCCCAAATATCTTACAATTTTCCCCCACTTTTTTTTTTATTATGCGATGTTGCCTGAAATAATAATATCTTGAGATATTTGTGTCTTCAAAACTCAGCTGCCCCACCTTTTACGACTCACTAATTTGTCCACTTTTATGTCCTACCATATTTCTGTCTCAGCACAAAATACTGGAAAGTGTGAATAAATTCCCGGGCACCGGGAGATTATGTGCTTGCATTATTGATCATAACGCTGTACTGACTGAGCTGGGTTTAGCTTCTAAGTTCTATATAGGCGCATCCTGAAACGCATGGCATTGTATTGATGTTAGATTGATTTACTCGTCAGCTTTTCTAGCTTCTGATTCTTGATCATTTTAATTTTTAAATATCAAATAAAGCAGCAGTTGCAGTCTACAGTGCAGTTGAAGTCGGCATGCAATGCAACAATTGCATGAGCGCATATCCGGGCCGGGGAACAGCACTTGCACTCAGCATGCATGCAGTTGTAATGTATATTCACAAAGTCAACAATGCAATGATAAGCAGTTTTACTGTAAACAGTAATGTCATTGAAATCATCAGGAAAGAAAGCTGACAGGAATGTGAAAGTATAACAACAACTACGGAAATTGCAAGAATAAAATAGGTGAGCTGACATTCTTAGATAATAAACGTGAAACCAAACTGAACATTGTTCAGTTTGATGTACATGTACACTAGTTTTGATATTGTACCTGTATTCATATTTTAAAGGTACATATAAATTGTATTTTAATTGTGCAAATAAATGACATGAAACACATTTTTATGAACATGCATGCACCGATGCAATATCGCACGGTTTCCACTACTATATAACTGTTAGAAATTAGAAAGTGTGTGAGTATGAAAGATTATGCCAGCTGACCTTTTTGGAATAGTAAAAATTAAAGGTAACGTTGAGTATTGGTCAAACTTAACTTTAGTAACCAAAACCTGCACGATTACGATTTACGGTACAAACTAATAGTTATAACTTCACCATGCTCGAAAAGTATACACAATTACAAACGACAAAGTAAAACCCCTGTTATCATTCAAAAAGAGCCGTTACAACTCAAGTGTCAAATTAACTTTAGAGAGAAGCGCTAGCTTTCTAGATCCTCCTAATACGAGACTGTAATGCGCGGTAATAGTTACCGCGCATATTCATGTGTATCGCAAGCGCCGTTCGCCTTTCGCATCGGAGGACCTAGAATGCTTGCGCCTCGCGCTAGCATTCTCTAAAAAGTGATGGCCGGACGTCAATCACTTTTATAAATATTTTGAAAGAAAATTTCACAACAATTAGAGCATTTGAATGGGAATTATTATTATTTCCAATGTTTTTTTCAATGATCTTTCATATGGAATTGAAATCAACCAAATCCGTTGCAATTAATTTTGGGGGGGCACTTTGGAAATTACCAATATGTCAATACTCAACGTTACCTTTAAATGAGTGCTGATGGGGATAACATAAGCAAGTGATAAGCATATGAGGCATGTCCCCATTGTCATTGAGAAACTTAAACAAATAAGTATATAATTATAAGACGTGCAAGCATGTCATAAAAACATGTACACGCATGCATGCAGACAACACACAAACACACTGTTGAGACGTGAATCAATTAATGTGTACAATTAGATTTGTAATAATACTTTTTAATATAAGTTTATACAACCTCATGAGTCCATATCCACCAGCACAATTATTATGCGCATATTAATTATGATATTGTAATAAATTGTAATAAATCTGAATCAAATCACGGCACTATTAATAAAACAAAGGGAAACCAAAGCTAAA
Source organism: Echinarachnius parma (assembly GCA_037951105.1). Taxonomy (NCBI): domain Eukaryota; kingdom Metazoa; phylum Echinodermata; class Echinoidea; order Clypeasteroida; family Echinarachniidae; genus Echinarachnius; species Echinarachnius parma. The sequence continues at coordinate 68,083 of JBAMJV010001592.1, read as the reverse complement.
GAAAAGCCTATAATAGGCAGCTAGTGTAAAAAAGGACATTCATGATCTTTATGAAATTATAGTCTAAGAGAATTGTTTTTCCAAGAGTGCATGTAGACTGATTTTGTATTAATTTCTATTAATTACAGAAATCAGAAAATGGGAGAGTCGAGTGATAAAGAAAAGCTGCTGGATGCTGGCTCCTTGGATGTGAAGGAGATATCGGGGAATAAATCTAGCAAAGACGAGACGCCCAGCTTCCTGCGCAGTGGCAAAGCGAGAGTCGTGCTGTGTATCCTCTTCTGTGAGCTGTGCGAGCGTCTGACGTACCACAGTATCATTGGCAACCTTGTGATCTATTGCACCAACGAGCTGGGATACTCAAGTGCCACATCGGCAGCTCTCGTGGCAGCTTACTCGGGCACGTCGTACTTCGTGCCGGTGTTCGGGGGGTGGATTGCCGACTCTATCGCGGGAAAATATAACACCATCTATGGCGGTCTTCTCATCTACTTTATAGGTAAGTTACATAACGCATCAACTAAACCCTTTTTCCAGGTGGCCCGGTCATGCAGGCAAGTTGAAAATTTAAAAGTAAAATCAAGACATTATAATTGGATAGCATGTACTAAGAAACTCAGTGAAAGGGTCAATTAATTCACCCTGACTCTGATGTATACAGGTGGGTGCTCCATGGCTTTTTAATATTTGTTATAAAATAATTCCAATGGATCAGTCAAGCTCGTGCATATATACCAACTGATGAGGGAAACAAGAAAAGTGGCCACTGTGGGCAGGTGACCTCTATAGACCGGTTCCATCTGCAGGGGATCACATGGCCGCTATAAGCAAGTTGGCTGCTATAGACAGGTGGCTGCTAAGACAGTATGGCTGTACCTCTTTTTTTTTTCTGTAAAGAAAGTTTCATACTAATATAGATACATTTTTACTATAAAATTAGATATATGGGCAACTCCAGCGTCACAGACATTACAAATCAGAGAATTTTCCTGACTTTCCAATGCCACTACTAATTCATACCTCTAACTAATGTCTAACTTTTATTTTGATTACAAAGCAATATCCTGGTTTAGTATGCAAAAAAAGTTTCAGAACATTTATCCAATTCGTTACTGAGTAATTCTGCAAAATGTGCGCCGTCACGGACATTATCTTTTGGACATGACTTTTTGCATCCATATACATCTTTGCAAAAGTCTGTGAGTTCTGAGACCTCACAAAGGTGATTTAGGTATTTAATTATAGAACAGGCAATGATGAATTGAATCCAAGTTGTTTTGGGGGAAACGGGCCAGGCATATGTGATCTAGACAACAAAACATTGCGTCACGGACATTACATTTTCAGCGTCACGGACATTACACTTTTGCCCACTTTTTCTAAACTCAGAAATAACCCGCAAAAAATGCTCCATTGTGCATGAAACTTTTTTAATTGTACATTTGATATGTAATCAAACAGTTTTGAGAACAAAAATTATATTTCAATTTTGTTCAATTAGCAAAAAATAATTTTAAAAATATTAATAAGTTTTTCCAAAATTATTGTAAAATTTGAAATTTTTCAACAGAATGTGCAGTAAACCAGATGTTCAACTATTTAAAACAATATTATACATTTTTAATCAGGTACAATGCTGTTTTGTGCCAAAAAATTGTAAAATATAAAAAAAAGTTGTGTACATCATCTGGGCATAACACATGGAAAATCATGGACTAAAAGTATAATTTTTGCAATTTGATCATACTTATGAGATTTAACCATCTCTTTCTCCTCCCAGTAAGTTATAGTCAAATCTTTATTGATTATTGAGACATGCATGTTCAAATTAAGCAATTAATTTAGTTTTATAAATAGTTCAGAGTACTGTCTCAAAGTTCACTATCTGATTAACGATACAATTTATTAAAACTTAAACCAGGAAGGTAGTAGTGCCCCTGTTACTTGGGATTATCTTATTTCTTGGCTAAAATAAGACATTTACATAAGAAAATAATGCTTGATATTTTTTTGCTCTGCTTTTTTATACTTTTCACTGTGTATGTAATGTCCCTGACGCAGCTGTGACGTAATGTCCGTGACGCCATTCTGGACAAACCATCAAATATTTTAGTAAATGCTCTTGATATACTTTATGATATAACATTCTAGCTTTGCAAATGAATTTTGAATTAAATTGAATTAGGACTTCTGCTTCTACAAAAACTTTTATATCTAAAACGTCACAGACATTACACATCAATGTTCTAAGAATCAAGATTTTATCCAATAACAGTTTTCAAAAAGTAAAGATTTTTACACAATTTCCTTTTCTATGATGTTAAAACAAAGCATAAACAAGACATTAGAAGTAGAATTATTGTTCTGAAGTGATCCATATTTTTAAATTTTATTTCACAAACAACGGATGCAAATTTCATCATTTTGGGGGGGGGGGGGGGGGTAATACATACAATTTTTGTCCCAACTTCAATGGCCAAAAAATAATAATTCTGCATTGAATTTCAATCTTTTTTCCTTTAGCCATCAAAATATGGTCCTTATTACTATCCAGTAGTTAACAAGGCTGTCCCATGAGTTTCATTTTTCCATCCTTGGGTAACATTTTTCGTGGAATTGCCCATATATTCTTTCACAATCATGTCTTCATTATCACCTTTCAGGTGCAGCCATCCTACCCGTGATCTCCTTCGACTATAGTTCGGCTTACGGTGAAGAGGTCGGCCTCACCCATTCCCAGCAACAGGGCTACTTCATCGTCGGACTCATCCTGGTTGCCATAGGAACCGGAAGCATCAAGGCCAATGTGGGACCGTTTGGCGCTCAGCAGATGGAGGACCTAGGGCAGGGTGCTGTGCACTCTTTTTTCAACTGGTTAGTATTACTCTATGATTCCCTTCAAGGTGTTCGGAGGTGTTATGGCACGATCGGATACGCGCTTGACTGCAGAGCACGGGAGCCCACGCCTGATAAACTAAACAACAAAATAGAGTACTGTGGCACATTTGTCCTTTAGCAAGACAGTTTTTATGTCATTTATTGCTTTCTATCCAGGTGTTAACCGTGGAATATGCTGTTTTAACAGGTATTCTGGCTTGAATGCTCTCCAGGGAGTTGAAAGGAGTTAAATGTGGTTATATTTACAGATTCATCATGATATTTTTTAAAAACATTCATTTTGTAAGTTTAAATAGTGAATGTTGAAAATGTTGACCGGTAAGTCATGCAGATCACATGATGCATGCTGAACATTCAAGTAAATTATTTGTATAAGGATGTGAATGTTTGTATGTAAAGTTTCACTTTCATTTGAGTACTCATGTGACACTAATAACTACATTAACTACATGTACTTTGAGGTCAAGTGGAAGAACTGAAACTTGCAATATTGGACATTAATGAGTTTTTGTATGCAAAGTTTAATTTTCATGTGACACTATTAACTTCATTAACTACATGTACTCTGAGGTCAAACGGAAGAAATGAAACTTGCAATATTGGACATTGCATGTGTACATCAAATCACATTTTTTTGGGTGCGGTTCGTTATTCCGAAGGTTCGTTATTCCGAAGGTTCTTTATTCCGAAGGTTCGTTATTCCGAACACGCAAATTTCCTATACCTGAGTGTTCGTTAAATGAAATAGGGTTCGTTAATCCGAACATTTGTTGCATTATTCCGAAGGTTCGTTATTCCGAAGGTTCGTTATTCCGAAGGTTCGTTATTCCGAAGGTTCGCTATTCCTAAAATGAAATCGGGTTCGTTATTCCGAAGGTTCGTTATTCCGAAGGTCCGTTATTCCGAGGGTTCGTTATTCCGAAGGTTCGCTATTCCTAAAATGAAATCGGGTTCGTTAATCCGAAAATGAATTTGGGTTTGTTATAATGCTATAATTTCATATAAAGAGATAAAATAAACTTAAATGTTTGATTGGTCTGGCCAAGGGAGGGAAAGGGGGAGGGGTATGCTTAATGCAGGCTGTAAATTAAATAAACAAAACACAAACTATAGTATTATAACAAGACTGATTTAATTTTCGGAATAACGAACCCGATTTTATTTTCGGATCAACGAACCTTCGGAATAACGAACCTTCGGAATAACGAACCCGATTTTATTTTCGGATCAACAAACCTTCGGAATAACGAACCTTCGGAATAACGAACCTTCGGAATAACGAACCTTCGGAATAACGAACCTTCGGAATAACGGACCTTCGGAATAACTGAACCTTCGGAATAACGAACCTTCGGAATAACGGACTGTAACCATTTTTTTGATGGCCTGGGATTTTTACTTTCATTACTTTTTTGAGTCTACATTTGATGGGAATTTCCCATCGTTGTTAATTACAGTCGTTGCTTTTCTCTCTTTTAGTATTCATTCGGTAATCCTAATTAATACAGTAAAACCTGTAGTGGTCAACCTCCTTTAAGGGGAAATAAGAAAAAACTTACCACTGTAGACAGGTGACCTCTATAATAGGGATAGGGTATCACTATTGGCGCCCACAATATGCAGGTTGGCTGCTATAGGCGTAGGAGGCGGGAGAGGGGGGCTGAGGAGGCTGCAGTCCCCCCCCCCCCCCCCCGACGTTTTGAAAATGGACATATTCGGGCAAAAAGCACCTCAAATTCGGGCATACCATGTCATTCAGGCAAATATAATGTCATTTTCTGGCAAAACCGTCACTTATTCGGGCAAAATTGTGTTATTTTCGGATGAAACCATAAAAAACAATAATTTTTGGCATCAAAGATGCGAGGACCTTTTTTTTTTTGCTTGTCAGGTAAAAACATGGGAATTAGGCTAATTATTCGGGTAAAAGACCTCAGCCCCCTTGAGAAAAATGTTCCCCTATAGCTATGCCCATGGGCGGCTCCTAATTAAGACAGGTTTAAAGGGAATATCTCACAACATGCAGAAGTCATTGAGGAGTTGAACTGATATATAATAATATTTTTAAAAGAAATTATTTCTTTCATTTACATATTTGATGATTTTGCCACAAATGCTCGGGTATGATTTATGCATTCAACACGTTTTTAGTTTAGTCTAAATTGTTCACTGTAAAAATGTACATCATTGACCAATAAATTATATATTGACTAAAACTTTAACAATTCCACCTTTGATTTGCATTTGTTCTTCAGGTATTACTGGTTTATCACTGTTGGGTCTGGCATTGCGTACACGGCTATCGTCTACATTCAGCAGGAGGTTGGATTTGGCATTGGTTTCCTAATACCGGCGATATCCATTCTTTTGTCTCTGGTTCTGCTCGTTATAGCCCGCAACGAGTACCATATGAAACCACCAGAAGGTAATTATGTCACTCCTCTTATAGTTGTCACCGGATGAGTGTGGGAAGGTCGTTAAGTCTATTTTTTGCTAAATTGTAGGTCTGCGCCTTCCCTACATGTATGTGATCATGGAAAATTATAATAATTATTTCTAATGTTGGGAATATTTTATCAAAAAGTGAAAGAGAGATAAATTGGATTTCTACAAGTATCCCAAACTTTGAACATGATTATAACCAATGTACAAAAAATACACCTCACTTAGGGCCCTTCTTTTTCTCTATGCAAATATAGATATATTATGTTTCGGCCAGAGTCATTTACTCTGGTTTAAGTTCGGAAGATTAATTATAATTATAAATGTTTCCAAATAATATAGAGCATTATTGATAAATGTTTGATATTCCAGGATTGCCTAAAATTAACTTTTTACAGTATTTATATTGTATCTCCTGTTTTAGACAGAAATACCCATCTCTTCATGGGATTTATTATATATCAGATGTTTTACTCTATCCCATTACGAGACGGTAATCTGAAGTGTTCGCGCTGTGCCAAAGTAAATCTGCTATAGACCCTGTATTAAAGGTACAGTCCCTCTTTTACAAAATGTCTGAACAGTTTCCAGTTGAAGGATGGGGATGAATGAAACACACACACAAAAAATCAGATCGAACAGCCCTATAATTTGGATTCTACGAATGAAAAACGAATGCGTCCCTACATCAGAATATATATCGGTCAATAAAAGATTTCAACTGATTTAGCATAATATTACAACTATATTGTACTTATTCTTGTACAGGTAATGTGAAGCCGACATTTGTAAAGGTATGTCACGGAAAAAAATCTCAAAAATGAAGAATATGTAATTACATGTAGTCAGTTTAAGCGAGGTTTGGTTATTTTGCCTAGTGTGCGGTCATGCTATTCTTATTTGTGCACGGGTCACGTAGCTAGCGCGGGTCACGGAGGGGTCACGCATTGCGTTGTGGTACTTCGTGGAATTTGTGTACGAACTTCCTCACTGGGTGAATATACATATAATGCACAATTAAAATTGGACGACGGTTTATTAGTTTTAGGTCTATAACTCCACGAAAAAGAGATTTCAAGCCCTATTTTTTTCAGGCATGCTATTAAATGACATTTTCTTTCAGATAAGACAATAACCTCGCAACTTTTATAATTTGGCTTGCAAAAGAGGGAATGTCCCTTTAAGGGGGCTACTTTTTAGCCGGACACAATGAATGGGAGACACGCGCCGCGAGTAGGACGAAATCTGCACAAAATTTGCAATATCTTCGTCTAAGGCTAGTTCGGAGACATGAACGCTGCCAGAAGAAGCTTGCCCGCTTCTCCAATCACCTGACCTTTCTCGTCCGCTGCATGAGGAACTCCCTGGTTCCCAGAGATCTCAGGGTGAAACCTTTGGTTCCTTCTAAGGGAGCCCACAGGGCAGCGGAGACAGCCTCTCGCCGTTTTTTACGTGAGAAGATCAGACTCACACGGATGGCAAAGGAGGCTGTCAAAACTGAAGTGGATTCCACCTTCGCTCAGATTGAGTCTACCCTCTCCATGGATGACCGCAGCAAGTTGCTCCAACGGATCAACGACGTCTATCTTCGAGAGTTTGAGAAGTGCAGAGCTCGCCAGATCGCTAAGTTCGAGGGCTTAGCTGAGTCAACAATCGACACCTCGAAGTGGGTCATGAACCTTTCGTCGCGGCCATTGTCTCCCGATGAGACATCGCTGCTCGGCAAGGGCCTTAACTTCGCTGTCGCACCTAGCCATGTTCCCGCTGCGGATATTGTGGCAAAGGTGGAGACTGCGATCAAGAAGCTCGATCCCGAATCCGCCGACCTTGTCCGCAGAGAGGTCAACACCACCTTGAGGCAGGCCCGACCACCGAAGTCCAACCTCAGCAGAGAACAACGCACCGCCCTCAGGTCCCTGAAGGGCGACCGCGCTATCATGGTACTACCGGCGGACAAAGGTCGCGCCAGTGTGGTACTTGACACCAATGCATATCGCGACAAGATGGACAACTTGATCAGCTCGGGCCCCTACCGAGTTGTCAAGAAGGACCCCACCGATCGATTATGCCGAAAAATCACAGCCGAACTTCTATCCCTGAACAAGGCCGGGAGCATCGACGACGGGACGTACCGGAAATTACGGCCGACGCAGAAGCAGCCACCCAGGATTTATGGGTTACCCAAGATCCATAAACCGGGGGTGCCGCTGAGACCTATCGTCTCATGTGTGAGCACCTTTGCGTACGACCTCTCCAAGTACTTGGCCAGCATCCTGTCCCTCTTGACAGGAAAAAACGTTGCACACAGTCCCCAACTCTTCGTCCTTCGTGGAGTTTCTCCGCGATCAATGGATTGGAGACCATGAGACAATGGTTTCCCTTCGACGTGGAATCGTTGTTCACCAACATTCCTATAGAATGGGTAGCCCTCCAGCGCCTGAGCGACGACAACGACCTACCCTCGCGCACCACCTTGAACCCTGTTCAAGTCGCCAATCTCCTGGAATTCGTGCTAAGATCAACGTACTCTCTGTACGAGGGGTCATCGCCAACCTCTTCATGGAGGCCTTTGAGGAGGAAGCTCTGCTGTGCTGTCCTCCGGGGTATTCCCCGTCTGTATGGAAGCGGTACGTTGACGACACATTCGTCATCGTGCCACGTGACCAAACTCAGAACTTTCTCCACTTCCTCAACAACCGCCAGCCAAGCATCCGTTTCACCATCGAGCACGAAGAGAATGGCACTCTCGCCTTTCTCGACACCCTGGTACATAGGGGCACCGACGGTCATCTCACCAGCACGGTGTTCCGTAAGCCTACGCACACCGACCAGTACCTGGCATATGACTCGCACCATCCCGAGTCTGTGAAGCGTGGGGTAGTTAAGTGCCTCCAGGACCACGCTTCACGCTTGGTGACAAAACCCCATTGCACCGCCACCGAGAAGCGACACGTACGCTCCGCCCTTGCAGCAAATGGCTACCCACAGCCGTTTGTCCGCCGGGCGAGCAGGCCTAAACCGAACACCGACATGGAACAGGAGTACAAGTCTTTTACTGTACTTCCTTTCATGGACGGCATCTCCCGACAGCTGAAACGCATCCTCGAGGGCCACGGCGTTCGCACCATGTTTAAGTCATAATTTACTCTCAGGAGTCAGCTGGTCCGCCCAAAGGATCCCGTTCCTTCTGGGAGGTGTGGAGGAGCTATCTACAAGATTCCGTGTGGCGACTGTGATCGGGTCTACATCGGCGAAACAAGCAGACCAATCGGCGAGAGGATCACCGAACACCAACGGGACGTGAGACTCCGACGCACGGACGGATCAGCGGTAGCCGAACACGCCTGGAATGCTGAACACCGACCTAACTGGGATGGTGTACAGTGCATCGACCAGGAACACCACTGGTTTACCATAAACCATAAAAAACAATAATTTTTGGCATCAAAGATGCGAGGACCTTTTTTTTTTTGCTTGTCAGGTAAAAACATGGGAATTAGGCTAATTATTCGGGTAAAAGACCTCAGCCCCCTTGAGAAAAATGTTCCCCTATAGCTATGCCCATGGGCGGCTCCTAATTAAGACAGGTTTAAAGGGAATATCTCACAACATGCAGAAGTCATTGAGGAGTTGAACTGATATATAATAATATTTTTAAAAGAAATTATTTCTTTCATTTACATATTTGATGATTTTGCCACAAATGCTCGGGTATGATTTATGCATTCAACACGTTTTTAGTTTAGTCTAAATTGTTCACTGTAAAAATGTACATCATTGACCAATAAATTATATATTGACTAAAACTTTAACAATTCCACCTTTGATTTGCATTTGTTCTTCAGGTATTACTGGTTTATCACTGTTGGGTCTGGCATTGCGTACACGGCTATCGTCTACATTCAGCAGGAGGTTGGATTTGGCATTGGTTTCCTAATACCGGCGATATCCATTCTTTTGTCTCTGGTTCTGCTCGTTATAGCCCGCAACGAGTACCATATGAAACCACCAGAAGGTAATTATGTCACTCCTCTTATAGTTGTCACCGGATGAGTGTGGGAAGGTCGTTAAGTCTATTTTTTGCTAAATTGTAGGTCTGCGCCTTCCCTACATGTATGTGATCATGGAAAATTATAATAATTATTTCTAATGTTGGGAATATTTTATCAAAAAGTGAAAGAGAGATAAATTGGATTTCTACAAGTATCCCAAACTTTGAACATGATTATAACCAATGTACAAAAAATACACCTCACTTAGGGCCCTTCTTTTTCTCTATGCAAATATAGATATATTATGTTTCGGCCAGAGTCATTTACTCTGGTTTAAGTTCGGAAGATTAATTATAATTATAAATGTTTCCAAATAATATAGAGCATTATTGATAAATGTTTGATATTCCAGGATTGCCTAAAATTAACTTTTTACAGTATTTATATTGTATCTCCTGTTTTAGACAGAAATACCCATCTCTTCATGGGATTTATTATATATCAGATGTTTTACTCTATCCCATTACGAGACGGTAATCTGAAGTGTTCGCGCTGTGCCAAAGTAAATCTGCTATAGACCCTGTATTAAAGGTACAGTCCCTCTTTTACAAAATGTCTGAACAGTTTCCAGTTGAAGGATGGGGATGAATGAAACACACACACAAAAAATCAGATCGAACAGCCCTATAATTTGGATTCTACGAATGAAAAACGAATGCGTCCCTACATCAGAATATATATCGGTCAATAAAAGATTTCAACTGATTTAGCATAATATTACAACTATATTGTACTTATTCTTGTACAGGTAATGTGAAGCCGACATTTGTAAAGGTATGTCACGGAAAAAAATCTCAAAAATGAAGAATATGTAATTACATGTAGTCAGTTTAAGCGAGGTTTGGTTATTTTGCCTAGTGTGCGGTCATGCTATTCTTATTTGTGCACGGGTCACGTAGCTAGCGCGGGTCACGGAGGGGTCACGCATTGCGTTGTGGTACTTCGTGGAATTTGTGTACGAACTTCCTCACTGGGTGAATATACATATAATGCACAATTAAAATTGGACGACGGTTTATTAGTTTTAGGTCTATAACTCCACGAAAAAGAGATTTCAAGCCCTATTTTTTTCAGGCATGCTATTAAATGACATTTTCTTTCAGATAAGACAATAACCTCGCAACTTTTATAATTTGGCTTGCAAAAGAGGGAATGTCCCTTTAAGGGGGCTACTTTTTAGCCGGACACAATGAATGGGAGACACGCGCCGCGAGTAGGACGAAATCTGCACAAAATTTGCAATATCTTCGTCTAAGGCTAGTTCGGAGACATGAACGCTGCCAGAAGAAGCTTGCCCGCTTCTCCAATCACCTGACCTTTCTCGTCCGCTGCATGAGGAACTCCCTGGTTCCCAGAGATCTCAGGGTGAAACCTTTGGTTCCTTCTAAGGGAGCCCACAGGGCAGCGGAGACAGCCTCTCGCCGTTTTTTACGTGAGAAGATCAGACTCACACGGATGGCAAAGGAGGCTGTCAAAACTGAAGTGGATTCCACCTTCGCTCAGATTGAGTCTACCCTCTCCATGGATGACCGCAGCAAGTTGCTCCAACGGATCAACGACGTCTATCTTCGAGAGTTTGAGAAGTGCAGAGCTCGCCAGATCGCTAAGTTCGAGGGCTTAGCTGAGTCAACAATCGACACCTCGAAGTGGGTCATGAACCTTTCGTCGCGGCCATTGTCTCCCGATGAGACATCGCTGCTCGGCAAGGGCCTTAACTTCGCTGTCGCACCTAGCCATGTTCCCGCTGCGGATATTGTGGCAAAGGTGGAGACTGCGATCAAGAAGCTCGATCCCGAATCCGCCGACCTTGTCCGCAGAGAGGTCAACACCACCTTGAGGCAGGCCCGACCACCGAAGTCCAACCTCAGCAGAGAACAACGCACCGCCCTCAGGTCCCTGAAGGGCGACCGCGCTATCATGGTACTACCGGCGGACAAAGGTCGCGCCAGTGTGGTACTTGACACCAATGCATATCGCGACAAGATGGACAACTTGATCAGCTCGGGCCCCTACCGAGTTGTCAAGAAGGACCCCACCGATCGATTATGCCGAAAAATCACAGCCGAACTTCTATCCCTGAACAAGGCCGGGAGCATCGACGACGGGACGTACCGGAAATTACGGCCGACGCAGAAGCAGCCACCCAGGATTTATGGGTTACCCAAGATCCATAAACCGGGGGTGCCGCTGAGACCTATCGTCTCATGTGTGAGCACCTTTGCGTACGACCTCTCCAAGTACTTGGCCAGCATCCTGTCCCTCTTGACAGGAAAAAACGTTGCACACAGTCCCCAACTCTTCGTCCTTCGTGGAGTTTCTCCGCGATCAATGGATTGGAGACCATGAGACAATGGTTTCCCTTCGACGTGGAATCGTTGTTCACCAACATTCCTATAGAATGGGTAGCCCTCCAGCGCCTGAGCGACGACAACGACCTACCCTCGCGCACCACCTTGAACCCTGTTCAAGTCGCCAATCTCCTGGAATTCGTGCTAAGATCAACGTACTCTCTGTACGAGGGGTCATCGCCAACCTCTTCATGGAGGCCTTTGAGGAGGAAGCTCTGCTGTGCTGTCCTCCGGGGTATTCCCCGTCTGTATGGAAGCGGTACGTTGACGACACATTCGTCATCGTGCCACGTGACCAAACTCAGAACTTTCTCCACTTCCTCAACAACCGCCAGCCAAGCATCCGTTTCACCATCGAGCACGAAGAGAATGGCACTCTCGCCTTTCTCGACACCCTGGTACATAGGGGCACCGACGGTCATCTCACCAGCACGGTGTTCCGTAAGCCTACGCACACCGACCAGTACCTGGCATATGACTCGCACCATCCCGAGTCTGTGAAGCGTGGGGTAGTTAAGTGCCTCCAGGACCACGCTTCACGCTTGGTGACAAAACCCCATTGCACCGCCACCGAGAAGCGACACGTACGCTCCGCCCTTGCAGCAAATGGCTACCCACAGCCGTTTGTCCGCCGGGCGAGCAGGCCTAAACCGAACACCGACATGGAACAGGAGTACAAGTCTTTTACTGTACTTCCTTTCATGGACGGCATCTCCCGACAGCTGAAACGCATCCTCGAGGGCCACGGCGTTCGCACCATGTTTAAGTCATAATTTACTCTCAGGAGTCAGCTGGTCCGCCCAAAGGATCCCGTTCCTTCTGGGAGGTGTGGAGGAGCTATCTACAAGATTCCGTGTGGCGACTGTGATCGGGTCTACATCGGCGAAACAAGCAGACCAATCGGCGAGAGGATCACCGAACACCAACGGGACGTGAGACTCCGACGCACGGACGGATCAGCGGTAGCCGAACACGCCTGGAATGCTGAACACCGACCTAACTGGGATGGTGTACAGTGCATCGACCAGGAACACCACTGGTTTACCAGACGTGTGAAAGAGGCTCTGCAAATTCGCCTTCATCCTCACAACGTCAATCAAGACAGCGGCATCGACATACCCAAGTGTTGGTTACCCACCATCCGCCATCACAGCGCTCGAAGGACTACGGATCGCGCCACCGCCCACTCCACTACGGAGCGTGGCCGGGCAGCCAACCGGTTCGCACCGGTATGCAACCGGGATGCGCCCCCACGCCAGCATTCAACCAATGAGAGACTAGCCCTGCCCCCTGCACGGGCGCCGCGCACCCTGACGACCAATCAGAGCACGGCACCGCCCCCTGCATGGGCGCCGTGCACACTAACGACCAATCAGAGCGCGGCACCACCCCCGCACCGCCCCCACACGGCACCGACCAATGAGAGCGCGGTACCGGGAGCACAATGCACGCTGCATCCACCAATCACGGCGGACTCGTCGGCGTGCACGCAGTCTGGGCGTAGGTACTTGACGAGACCATGCAGCACCACGTCTTCAGTGCCTGACGAAGACCAGCAGTACAGCAGTCGAAACGTCGCTACTACATTCGCCACGTCATCGTGAGACAGCCGATCATCTCTTTTCAACATCTTCTTCTTTACTTGTAATTTTTGCTTAAAAGCAAGTCGTATTGAATTTGCTTAGAAACAGATATGGTATTATGTTTTATACTTGATACATACAATTAATCAATTTTATGCAAAATAAAGAACAGAGTCAGATATTGGGAACTTATTGACTCGATGTTATGAATTGTCGCAAGCCGATTTGAAGCAATTTGAGTTAGCGAGCGCGCATCATTGAACGCCATACGATTATCCACCTACATACGATTTCCCCTCTATACTTCGGTCGTTAAATACCCGCGATCCGACCGTGTAGTGTAGTAATTATAACAAACGATTTTTCGGTCTACTCCTGTTTATACTTTGTGTATACTACTTACATTTACATTGACGTGCAATATTACAAGACATACTGCAACATCACCAGAAAAGAAACCTTCTTACCAAACATATATCTTTATCTTTACCATTCAACTCGGGGAACATTCTAACCAAATTGTGTAGGTGTTGTATCATGCAGTGAGGGGGTGCAGAAGGACCCCCCCCCCCCCCCCCCCCCCTCAGAGGAGGGGGTGCACATATCTTTTTATGAGTAATGACCAACAAGTCTAGAGGAGGTCTAATGGAGATTTTGTTATCTTTACCATCCTAGAGTTCAACTTAACTCTTAAGTGTCTTGATCTCTAAATATAACTCATTAGGTAATTCTATCGCTAGACGAATACCGCTCGTGGAGGGCTGAGGGGTGGTAGTGATTTTTTAGCACTAAAGTCTGCATCCAGTAGATTTTATCAGGGTTGGCACTTCTTATCTCTAGCCCCTGGGCGCTGAGTAGAGAGAATGAACCGCATAATCTACTAAAGGGGGAGAGGGGGAGACCATGGTAATGCCCTGGCTCTGGAATGTCTTATCAGTTGGTTGTCATGCCAACTGAGATATGAGCATAGCAGAGAGGGCAGGAACCAGGGCAGTTAATCTCTCTGGGCCTTGAGGGAAGTAAACACAGCATGGGATTGTTGACAGTAGTAATAAACTGATAAGAATGTGGTTGATACGGAAACAATAATGATAAAATTGATCACCAGATGGTGGAAGACAAGCTAATGGGACAATCACGTCATGACAGGGAGCATCTTTACCCAGAGGGTTAAGGTGTTGTATGATGCAGTGAGGGGGTGCAGAAGGACCCCTGTGGACGAGGGCGACACCTGCCTAGATAGGACCAAGGTGTCCAGAGGGGGCACCATCCAGATTTTCTTGATCTTTATGATTCCATACTCTGATAAAAGTTATTGATCTTTAAATACCATTTCAGGAAGTATCCTACCCAAGGTTGTTAATGTGTTGTATGATGCAGTAAGGAGGTGTAGGAAGACCCCCTTGGATATAATAGGGACGACACCTGTCTATATAATTATAGGAGTAATGTGTCTAAAGGAGGTATCATTCATATTTCTTATCTTTACTATTCTAGAGATCAACTTAACTCTGATATATTAAAACATTATCTTGATCTTTAAATACAATCTCAGGGAGCATCCTAACCCAGGTGGTAAAGGTGTTGTATGATGCAGTGAGGGGGTGCAGAAACGCCCCCTGTGGAGGAAGGCGACACCTGCCTAGATTATATATACAGGGTGTCTCAGAAAGAATGTAACACCTACGATCCTTCATTTCATCAACATCATCGACCAAATGTCATTGTTTTTTGATTGATTGGGTAGAACATTCTTTTTCCAACAATATGATACCATAAGCATTGATTTTGGGTAAGGCGTTTGGATCCTAGGGCCATTTTTCCTAGGCAATGTTGTTTCCTAAATTTGCTACTTTTTCGTCTCTGGCGATCCTCTGAACACTGAGACATTCTCGCCCCACGGCCTCCCATAGACAGAAGAACCGCATGACTGCTCTCCCTTTGATAAGGAAGACAATGTGAGCCATACCGTATGGGGTACTTGATTATGCAACATTGTCTTCTTTATCAAAGGGAGAGCAGTCATTCGTTTCTTTTTCTATGGGAGGCCTTGGGGCGAGAATGTCCCAGTGTTTAGAGGATCGCTGGAGACGAAAAAGTAGCAAATTTAGGAAACGACATTGCCTCAGAAAAATGGCCCTAGGATCCTTACCCAAAATCAATGCTTATGGTATCATTTTGTTGGAAAAAGAATGTTCTACCCAGTCAAAAAAAACAACAATGACATTTGGTCGAGGATGTTGATAAAATTAACGATCCTAGGTGTTGCATTCTTTCTGAGACACCCTGTATAAGGCCAAGGTGTCCAGAGGGGGGCACCATCCAGATTTTCTTGATCCTTATAATTCCATACTCTGATAAAGTGTCTTGATCTCTAAATACCAATCCAGGAAGTATCTTAACCCAGGTGGTTAAGGTGTTGTATGATGCAGTGACGGGGTGCAGAAAGACCCCCTTGTAGGAGGGCGACACCTGTCTATAGATAGGACCAACATGTCCAGGAGAGGTCTAATCTAGATTTGTATTATCTTTATCATTCTAGAGATCAACTCTACTCTGATATATTAAAACAATATCTTGATCTTTAAATACAATTTCAGGGAGCATCCTAACCCAGGTTGTAAAGGTGTTGTATGATGCAGTGAGGGGGTGCAGAAATGCCCCCTTGGAGGAGGGCGACACCTGTCTAGATAGGACCAAGGTGTCCAGAGGGGGGCGCCATCCAGACCAAGAGGTGGACGAGGTCAAGGATCTCTGGAGAGTTATACCGGTCGTCATCACCATTATCATCTATTGTACGATATACATACAGGTACGGTATGAATTATGGTAATTGTTTATTCTAATTATCATCCTTTTATTTAGAAATATTCTGTAAACGTTTGGCAATCAGTCTAGTTATAAGCTTTCAATGATAGAATATCACAGATTTCAGCTAATGCTTAGGTCACAAATGCTCCGATTTGGGATACGGCGCCCGTACGATGCCACTTTTAGGTGAAATCTTGCGAGAATCTTGCGGCGCCCGCAAGGGTGCCATTGCTATCGTGCGGTCACCTTAGCATTTTTCCTCGCCGTACGATGTCAAAAAATTGTTTAACGCGGAGTTAAAACAAAAAATGCATCATACGATTTTTTACCTGCCGTAAGCCCGTAGACACGTTGTAGAGAGCATCGCACGGGCCCAGCACGGACACCGTAGCATTTTCCCAAATATCGTATGATTTTGCGACTGAATTTGGGGCCACTCAAATCGCACGATATCGTAAGAGTATCTTGCGATGCCCGTACGGGTCCCGTAAGGCATCCGTACGAATAATAATAATAATAATATATAGCATTTATAGTGCGCCATGTATCTCATAAATTATTCAGAGGCGCAGAGGGTAAGAATTATCCAAAAAAAAAAAAAAAACTACTCAAACGCCAATCTAAACAAGTGTGTTTTAAGACTTAATTTAAAAACATCCAGTGACTTTATATTCCTCAAATCTAAAGGCAAATTGTTCCACAATTGTGGTGCAGAAAAAGAAAAAGCCTTT
The DNA here is from genome assembly GCA_037951105.1 of Echinarachnius parma. Taxonomy (NCBI): domain Eukaryota; kingdom Metazoa; phylum Echinodermata; class Echinoidea; order Clypeasteroida; family Echinarachniidae; genus Echinarachnius; species Echinarachnius parma. The sequence goes on along the minus strand of JBAMJV010001592.1, from coordinate 51,218 downwards.
TCACCTGCCCCCATCCTGACTCTACGAGGGGTCAACATGCTGCTACCCGCTGCTAAGCGCTCAGATTGTAAGTACGGGAGCCGTGCGATATAATTTTGCTTGAACTCCCAAAATCATTGTACAGTCCCGGCAAATATGTGACCGCTACACAAAGATATCGCAGACAACGTACGATATCCCAACTCCACGAAATCGTAGAAAATCCGCCGTAGGTAAAAAAATCGTACGGCGCCCGGAACATTTGTGACCTAGGCATTATCAAGGTTATTGTTACATTTGTTCAACATGAATTGCATGATTGCTTTGTATTGTAAGTTTAATATCAGTATTCTGCAAATACATTAAACTTCATGATTTTAATTTCATTTTTTTTGGCATAATATAGTAATATATGACAAACAGAGTGCACAAAAACTTACAGCTCACAATTCCTATGACCACCATCAATCTCTTCAAAGTGATACTTTTTTACACATGTGTGACACCTCTTTTTTGTTGTCATGTTTGCTTGTAGATGTCGGCCACCTACCTACTACCCCGGGGGGCACTCAAATTATTTTTTGACTGGGGTGTGCCTCACGGAACTCTGAAATGGGGGTCTGAAGAGCTGACTACAAGCACAAAATATAGGGTCTTTGGAGCTACAAAAACCCTGAAACGGGAGTTAAGGGGTCTAAGGAGCAGACTAAAACTACAAAAAAACATAGACATGGAGCTACCAAAGACCTACGGAAACCCTCAAAAAGGCTCAAATGGTGGTCCAAGGAGCCGAACTAGAAGAGAAAAATGGACTTGGCACTAGTCAAATACATAGCCAAGTCATTCCGGGGGTCTATGGAGCCGAACTAGAAGAAGAATAATGGACTTGGCGCTACTCAACTACCTAGCCAAGTCATTCCGGGGGGTCTATGGAGCGGCAATTTTTGAAAATCGGGTATCTTTAGAGCTGCGATTGGGTGTGAAAAAGGGGTTCTTTTAAGCGGCACATACCCGTCTTACATTATACATGAGTGCCCCCCCCCCCCCACCCCCCCCCCCCCCCCCCCCCCCGGGCCTACTACAAGGGGATCGCATGAAACTCATCTACGGTGGCTGCACGATCCCACTGGCTGCTCTAAATCTCTCTTAATGTCATATCATTTTTGTAAACTGACTTGACATATCTTTTGTGTTGTCTTTACATTCTTATAGACGTCTGCCACATACCTACTACAAGGGGAGCGCATGAAACTGATCTACGGTGGCTTCACGATCCCTGTGGCCGCTCTAAATCTCTTCAACATCGCCATCATCCTCGTCCTCGTCCCCATAATGGATCGCTTTATCTACCCCTGGCTGGAACGACATGGCTGCAAGTTGTCTATGCTCAAGCGAATGGGTTAGTCAGTGCACAAAGTCAACCTTCTTTCCTTGTATTAGCACTAATAGAGACATTACCATACTGTTGTGTGACGTAGACTTTGCATATACAATGCATGGGTAGCATGCAATTGTTGACATGATAACGCATGCATTGTCTGAAATAACAATATGTAATCTATACTTTATTTGACAGAATAATACATACAAATTTTTAATAGAATCACATAATTTATGAATTGTAATAGCAAGTATTCAAATATATCTTTATGACCGTTATTGACATCAGAGATGGTGGGGACTGAGCACAAAAAGCTGTGCTTGCAATCATATGATGCAGACCCCTCAGTACTGTCTTTTTCCAAGTAAATGGATTCCTCTGTAAGTGCAGTCAAACCTGTCTATTGGAAACAAGAAAAGTGGCCACTATAGACAGGTGACCTCTATAGACAGGTCATATTTTATTGTTTTTCTCTGCAAGGGATACATTTTGGTGACCCTGATAGGCATGTTGGCTGATATAGACAGGTGACCACTAAGACAGGTTTGACTGTAATGCACTTTTACATTTAAATATCTACAATTATAAAATTGGTTTGAATTTTAATTTACCTGCTCCAGGTATTGGAATGCTCCTGGCCGCCGTTTCCATGTTTGTGGCCGCCCTGGTTGAGATCTCTCGGAAGAACATCATGCGAGACGGGGGCTTCCTCCTGCAGACGGTTTCCGGGGTAACGTACAACGCATCGGAGCTGTCCGTCTTCGCCCAGATTCCGCAGTACACCCTGATTGGTGGCAGTGAGGTCTTCACAATTGTAACAGGTATGATAATAATAATTATAATAATAATGGTTATTTGTATGTAGTGCTATTCCCATGAGGATCATAATATATATTCAAACCTGTGAATAGTGGCCACCCAAGGGAAACAAGAAAGTGGCCACTGTAGACAGGTGACCTCTATATCCAGGTTCTGTAACATTGATTTTTGTTTCCCTGCAGGTTGGCCACTGTAGGCAGGTTGGCTGCTGTATACATATGACCACTAATACAGGATTGAGTGAAATTATTGATTAACCTGTCTATAGAGGTCACCTGTCTAAGCAAGGTCTTCACTATTATAAAAGTTATACAAATATATTCAAAGCTGTCACAATAAATCTGCACATGACATGCACTTTCTTATTCCTTTCCCGTTGAGGACGAATTGATTTTGGTATAACACGCATTCTCCATAGACTCAAGCCCGAAATATTTCGGGACCAGTCCTCAACGGGTTAACTCATTACTTATGGGAATCACAAAATCTAGTAGGTAACATTTTAATATAATCAATGCATTCAGGCAGCACAACAAGGTATACATCAAGTTGTATGTACTACTACTACAAAGCGGACGCATCCGAGATTGAGTTCACAATGCAACGCCATGAATCTTTATCCATCATCAATGTCTGCAAGTCCTCAGTTTCACACTGGATTTCCCTTGCAATGCAGTCCATATAGTTTATAGGTCTCCTTCCTCTATTAGGACATGGGAGTCTCATGCAGATCACATCCGAGATTACTTGGTCTTTGGCCCTAAAACAGTGACCAGCGAATCTCATTCGGCGATGAGCAACGGTGGTAGAGATGGCCCTGATAGCAGACTGACGTCTTTATGACGTCTTAATTTGGTCGTAAACTGGTAAACACGTCATATGTCGTACAAACGATCAGAATACGACGTCATTATGACGTATTTTAAAGACCATTTTTGACATGATGACTTATGTCGTATAAAAGACGTAAAATTTACGTCATTATAACATCTTTAAACGACCATTTTTCCACTATTTATTTTTGTCGTAGGAAAGACGTAAAAACGATGTCATTATAACGTCGTTCAAAGACCATTTTAAAGAATGTATTATTGTCGTATAGAAGACATGATAACGACGTCTTTATAATGTCGTTTAAAGACCATTTTTGCCATACGGGTTTATGTCGTATCAATAACGCTATAAAGACGTAAGTTTGACGTCTTTTCAAGACCAATTTTTTGCCATCATTTTTTGTCGTATGAACGCCCTTTTTACGACGTTAATGTGACGTATTTCAAAGACCATATTCCAATTGTTTTTTGTCGTATGGAAGGACGTAAAAATTACGTTAATATTACGTCATTTAAAGATCACTTTTTCAGTATTTATTTTTGTCGTATAGAAGACGTAACAACGACGTCTTTATGATGTCTTTGAAAGACTATTTTGCCATCATTTTTTGTCGTATGGACGACCACTTTACGACGTCATTTTGAAGTCTTTTCAAGACTAGTTTTTTTGCCATCATTTTTTGTCGTATGGACGACCTTTTTACTACGTCATTTTGACGTCTTTCAAAGACCATTTTTTTCACTATTTATTTTGTCATAAAAACGTCTAAAAATTGACGTCTTGATGATGTCTTTTAAAGACTATTTTTGCCATTATGGTTTGTGTCGTACGACGACGTTAATACGACGTCACTATGATGTGATTTCAAGACTAGTTTTTGCCATCATTTATTGTCGTATGGACGACCTTTTTACAACGTCATTGTGACGTCTTTCAAAGACCATTTTTTCCAATGCTTTTCCGTCATATTAAGGATGTAAAAACGACGTCATTATCACGTCATTAAAAGATTATTTTTAAGTATTTATTTTGTAGTATAAAATACGTTATAACGACGTCTTTATGATGTCTTTGAAAGTCCATTTTTGCAATTAAGGTTTGTGTCCTACGGACAACATTATTAAGACGTCATTTTGACGTCTTTTCAAGACTATTGTTTGCCATCATTTTTTGTCGTATGGACGACCACTTTACGATGTCATTTTGAAGTCTTTTCAAGACTAGTTTTTTTGCCATCATTTTTTGTCGTATGGACGAACTTTTTACTACGTCATGTTGACGTCTTTCAAAGACCATTTTTTCACTATTTATTTTGTCATAAAAAAGTCTTAAAATTGACGTCTTCATGATGTCTTTTAAAGACTATTTTTGCCATTATGGTTAGTGTCGTACGACGACGTTAATATGACGTAATTATGAAGTGTTTTCAAGACTAGTTTTTGCCATCATTTAATGTCGTATGGACGACCTTTTTACAACGTCATTGTGACGTCTTTCAAAGACCATTTTTCCAATGCTTTTTCGTCATATTAAGAATGTAAAAACGACGTCATTATCACGTCATTAAAAGATAATTTTTAAGCAATTATTTTGTAGTATAAAAGGCTTTATAATGACGTCTTTATAATGTCTTTGAAAGGACCATTTTTGCCATTAAGGTTTGTGTCGTACGCACGACAATATTAAGACGTCATTATGACGTCTTTACAAGACTAGTTTTTGCCATTATTTTTGTCGTATGAACGACCTCCTTACGTCATTGTGACGTCTTTTAAAAAACATTTTTTCCAATTATTTTTTGTCGTATAGACGATGTTATTACAACGTGATTATGACGTCTTTCAAAGACATTTAAACAATTATTTTTGGCGTATGGACGACCTTTTTATGATGTCAATAAGACGTCTTTATGTCGTCTAAATGGCGTAATTTATGGTACAAATTGACGTCTTCAAGACGTCTTCAAGACGCCTTTTCGGAAAAATACGTCATTATCACGTCAAAATATGACGTCTATATGACGGTAAACGCGGGTGCAAAATCTTCACTTTTTGACGTGAATTTACGACGTCTTAAAGACGACGTACACAAGGTGGAAATGACGTCAAATCCAGACGTAAAAATCGCGTCTTCTATTGACCAATAAGACGTCTTTAGGTTGTCTAAATGGCGTAATTTATGGTACAAATTGACGTCTTCAAGACGTCGTAAAGACGCCTTTTCGGAAAAAGATACGTCATTATCACGTCAAAATATGACGTCTATATGACGGTAAACGCGGGTGCAAAATCTTCACTTTTTGACGTGAATTTATGACGTCTTTAAGACGACGTACACGACGTGAAAATCACGTCAAATCAATACGTAAAAATCATGTCTTATATTGACCAATAAGACGTCTTTATGTCGTCTTAATAACGTAATTAATGGAACAAATTGACGACTTAAAGACGTCATAAAGACGCCTTTTCGGATAAAAATACGTCATTATCACGTCAAAATATGACGTCTATATCACGGTAAACGCGGGTGCAAAATCTTCACTTTTTGACGTGAATTTACGACGTCTTAAAGACGACGTACACAAGGTGAAAATCACGTCAAATCCAGACGTAAAAATCACGTCTTATATTGACCAATAAGACGTCTTTATGTCGTCTTAATAACATAATTAATGGAACAAATTGACGACTTAAAGACGTCATAAAGACGCCTTTTCGGATAAAAATACGTCATTATCACGTCAAAATATGACGTCTATATCACGGTAAACGCGGGTGCAAAATCTTCACTTTTTGACGTGAATTTACGACGTCTTAAAGACGACGTACACAAGGTGAAAATCACGTCAAATCCAGACGTAAAAATCACGTCTTATATTGACCAATAAGACGTCTTTATGTCGTCTTAATAACATAATTAATGGAACAAATTGACGACTTAAAGACGTCATAAAGACGCCTTTTCGGATAAAAATACGTCATTATCACGTCAAAATATGACGTCTATATCACGGTAAACGCGGGTGCAAAATCTTCACTTTTTGACGTGAATTTACGACGTCTTAAAGACGACGTACACAAGGTGGAAATGACGTCAAATCCAGACGTAAAAAGCACGTCTTATATTGACCAATAAGACGTCTTTATGTCGTCTAAATGGCGTAATTTATGGTACAAATTGACGTCTTAAAGACGTTGTAAAGACGCCTTTTCGGAAAAAAAACACCTCAATATCACGTCAAAATATGACGTCGATATCACGGTAAACGCGGGTGCAAAATCTTCACTTTTTGACGTTAATTTAAGACGTCGTTAAGACGACGTACATAAGGTGGAAATGACGTCAAATCCAGACGTAAAAATCACGTCTTATATTGACCAATAAGACGTCTTTATGTCGTCTAAATGGCGTAATTTATGGTACAAATTGACGTCGTAAAGACGTCGTAAAGACGCCTTTTCGGAAAAAATACGTCATTTTCACGTCAAAATATGACGTCTATATGACGGTAAACGCGGGTGCAAAATCTTCACTTTTTGACGTGAATTTAAGACGTCTTTAAGACGACGTGCACGACAAAAAACGACGTAAATTTGACGTCATTTTTACCAGTGTTTGCTATCAGGGATTCATTATTGGCTGTAGGCCATGTTGTTGGATCATACATAAGCCATATATGGTTTATGTTGGAACTGTGTATGACACTAAATACAATATTTATGTGGGAGTGGTGCATATTTATTAGTGCGTCAATTATTTGCTTTCTTCGTGAAAAATATATCAAATCATAACACGCTTTCCCAGATGCAGTTAATCTTAAGCCCGAATTTCCTATCTAGGTATGCACCAGATTGCACAATTTCAAATTCATAAATGCAAAATCTTTCTTACCGTGGGAGGGGGATACCCCCTCCCAAACCCTCCCCCTCCCTCCCTGCCCCAGCCCTCAGGCGCTTCGCTCCATCGGGACTCATTATTGGCAGTGTGTTGTTGGATCATACATAATGTTGCATAATTATGGTTTATGTTGCGTTGTGTGTGTGTGTTTTGGGGTACATATTTATTAGTGTGTCAATTATTTGTTTTCTACGTGAAAAATATATTAAAACTTTCTGGTCGATCAAATCATATCACGCTTTCCCAAATACAGCCGAATTTCCTATCTAGGTATGCATCAGATTGCACAATTTCAAGTCCAAAAATGCAAAAACTCCCTACCGTGGGAGGGGGGACACCCCCTCCTACCGTGGGAGGGGGGACACCCCCTCCCACACCCTCCCCCCGCTCAGTCGCTTCGCTCCCTCGCAATGTCTCACTCTCACCTCTGGCTCAAACTTGGCAACCCAGAGTGTGGTTGGGCATGAGCCCCTATACACACCAAAATTGTGAGCCCCCTTGGGGTTTTGCCCCCCCCCCCCCAATCCAAAACTGCTTCCGGCGCGCCTGCCTCTGACCTAATAAAACAAATATGCAATTTAGCTGATTATCTGTATAATGCTTATTCTACAACAAATGTTCAATGTTGCCAAGGTAACATTGCTAAATTATCTAAAGAAACCTTTAAGCACATGAGAAAAAACAAACAAATATTGGACTGTCTACAACCTATTATCGCCTACAGGAATAATTCATCATCGATTATAAACGATAGTATCAAAGTGGAAATAACCCAATGATGCCAGGGTGGTAACATTGCTAAATTATCTAAAGAAACCTTTAAGCACATGAGAAAAAACAAACAAATATTGGACTGTCTACAACCTATTATCGCCTACAGGAATAATTCATCATCGATTATAAACGATAGTATCAAAGTGGAAATAACCCAATGATGCCAGGGTGGTAATATTGCTAGATTTCCTAAAGAATCCCTTTAGAACATGAGTAAAAACAAACAAACAAATATTGGACTTATGAACGTCTACAACATAATAGGATTGCCTACAGGACTAATTCATGATCGACTATAAACGATCGTATCAAAGTGGAAATAACCCAATGATCCCAAGGTGGTAATATTGCTAAATTTTCTAAAGAAACCTTTTAGAACATGAATAACAAAAGAAAATACAGTAGGACTTATGATTAACGTCTTCAGGTCTAATGGATACAGGATTCATTCATGATCGATTATAAACAATCGCATTAGAGTGCAAAGTAAAATTCCAATTTTTATAACTATTTACATTGAAAACATTGTTATTATGATCTTGTTTTTGCAGATATTAAAACTAATATAAATACCAACCTGTTTTTAATATTTTCAACATGATTTGCAAATTAATTATTTAGGCATCAACTCTTTGAAATACTAAACAGTCAATACTAACCATTTAAATCTCACATACTAAGAAGCGGGATATATATAAGGAACCTATACGACAACTGATCAGTAAGGTGTTAGACGTAGGTTATAGGATAGGTTTAGGATTTAGGAATAGGATAGGATTATGTGTTACATGTTATAAAACTGTTGATGTTGACTGTGGAATATACTACAAGACATAGCCATCTCAATTTTTTAATTATTAATAATTAATAATAAAAAGACGTCGTTAGCACGTCAAAATATGACGTCTATATGTCGTGAAACGCGGGTGCAAAATCTTCATTTTTTGACGTGAATTTATGACGTCTTTAAGACGACGTACACGACTTGAAAATCACGTCAAATCAATACGTAAAAATCACGTCTTATATTGACCAATAAGACGTCTTTATGTCGTCTTAATAACGTGATTAATGGTACAAATTGACGACTTAAAGACGTCATAAAGACGCCTTTTCGGAAAAAAATATGTCAATATCACGTCAAAATATGACGTCGATATCACGGTAAACGCGGGTGCAAAATCTTCACTTTTTGACGTTAATTTACGACGTCTTAAAGACGACGTACACAAGGTGAAAATCACGTCAAATCCAGACGTAAAAAAAAAAGACGCCTTTTCGGAAAAAAATACGTCAACGCGGGTGCAAAATCTTCACTTTTTGACGTTAATTTAAGACGTCGTTAAGACGACGTACCCGACGTAAAATGACGTAAATTTGACGTAATTTTTACCAGTGTCTGCTATCAGGGGGGTGGTATGTTACCATAGATCTCTGGTTTTGTTTTGTGTTCCCTCCAACTAATATTTTGTACCCTCATGAGTAACCTAGTATATGTACCATCAAGCCGGTCCTGTAGTGCCTTCTTCATGGTCCATGTCTCTGATCCATAAAGTAGAATGCTCTCTACACAGGCCCTAAAAAATGTAACTTTTGTAGATGTTGAAATGTGAGATTGCCAAATGTGGTGCAATTTATTACATGCACTCCATGAAATCCATGAAATCTTTCTTGGAGTCAGCAATGTAAGATCCTAAATACTTAAAATCGTTGACTTCCTTAATCTGTGAGCCTTCCCTGGAGATGATTGGAGGATGATCGTTCACTGTCAAGTACTCAGTTTTCTTTGGGTTGAGAAACAGACTGACCTTTGCTGAAACATTCTCTACATAAGAAAGCAGGTCTTGGGCATTCTGAAGATATTTTGCTATTAAGGCGATGTCATCTGCATAGTCAAGGTCTGCCAAGTACTTGTCTTTGTCACAGTTGGTTCTTTCTGGTTTGACATCTAGACCTTTCTCTTTCATGTTCTCCACAGACTGGTGTAGAATATAATCCACGACTATGACGAAGGTATAATGTGCGAGCGTATCCCCTTGCAGTATCCCTGCTGTTGTGTGAAACTCCTTCGTAGGGCCGTCCATGCTTTGTACGAAGCTTGTTGGGTGGTTGTACATTATGGCAATTGCTTGTACTATTTGAGAAGGTATGCCATAGTTACCGAGGATTCTAAACATGACCTTCCTATTGACACTGTCAAACGCCTTGGAGAAATCCACAAAAATTATAGTTGCTTTCTGCTTGGAAATTTTCAGCTCTTCTATAATCCTCCGAAGAGTGAGGATCTGAGGTGTTGTGGCTCTTCCCTTCCGAAAGCCAGATCTGGTTACGTCAGAGAATTGGATTGACATGGGGAGTGATTCTATTGAGAAGCATTGAATTGTAGAGCTTAGAAGCAATTGGTGACAGAGTTATGCCTCTGTAATTTGATGGAAAAGAGAGGTCACTTTTCTTGGGTAGGGGGATAATGACAGAGTTGGAAAATGGCTGTGGGATGTTGCCTACATATGTTTCATTACAGAAGTTTAGCAATTCTTGATGGAAAAGTGGGCTTTTCCAAACAACGGCTGGGATGTTGTCAGGACCAGTGGCCATATTCATAAAAGCCCGATAGCCTATCTGTCAGCTAGGCCTTATCTCCTTGCCAAAATGCCATTTTGGACGATAACTAACGGGGAACTCACACAACTCGCTTGGGTGATCACCTTTGTTTTCACAAACCAGTGCACAACACACACGTGCATAAATATGTCTTTAGTAATGTGTGTATATTTTGCACGCTGTCTATGCCCTTACCATATCGACCAATCAACGAGCGTCTAAGCCCTGTAATACAATAGCCATTTAAAATCTTCGTAGCGGGTTGCTAAATCGTAATTCAAGAAGCACTGCTAACCATACCGATAACAAGCTAACAACTCGGATGATCTAATGTATTCATCGTGGCTGTCATGGTAACATTCCATCTGTTGCAAGTTTGTTTGACATCGCATAAAACTATTAAAAGCGCAGTTTACTCGAACGTGTGAATGAACGAATTGTTCCTTATTGTTCCAATCATAAAAGCGTCTTATGTGTTCTACAACGTGATGCAGTAAGGGGGGGGGGGGGGTAGTAGAACATAATTGTCTTATCTGGGGTAAACGGGGGGGGGGGGGGGCGGTAACTTGTATCCAAAACAAAAAGCTTGCTATAATTCCTAAATGTAAGGGTGTTACTGTAGATATGAGCGTGAGTAGGAATTATGTGGTTTTTTTTTTTTGGGGGGGGGGGGGGGGCGGGGGGGCGGAGGGATCACGTGTAAGCACATGTTTTCATAGCCACCCCAATGAAGTAAAACCAAATACATCTCCCTCCTCAGTACGATCAAGCCCCGCCACGCTTATAATATGATAGCATGACAAGGGAAACTATTCAATTGCAGTGAAAACACAAACGAAATTGCATTAAATAGTATTATATATAGATAGATTCATCAAAACATAATTGAAATCACATAAAATCAATCCGAACTGCAAAAGTTAGCTAATATGTCACAAAAAGGACAAATAAAGGGAAATTACTCTCCAGATAAAAACATGTAATTTAAGCTGATAAAAGATGTTATTGCTGAAGTACAAGGATGCTAGGGCAAACACGGAAAAGTATGTTACTTGGGGAACTATTTTGACCTCACATCACGCTATCATAAAAAAATTTCTAATATCCCTTATTCGAATATTCCTCTTGCCATGTTCACGATCGCGCCACACGCATACAAAAACCGGGCAGATTGTTACTTGCTAGCAATTTAGAGGTACATCAGAGTACCTCTAAATTTTTGGTCCAGTGTCGCTAAAATTTGTCCTATCTGGCTTTGGTGAATAAGAAAAAATTAGCTGGTGTTAGGTAGTCATTCAACTTCACGCCTTTGTTGTAAGTCCAACAAAGCTCTATTCATAACGTTCCGCATAAATAGATTTCAATGCATTTAGTCGGCACCGCAGATCTATTATTGTAATTGTTCGCATTTCGACTAACAATGTCGTGGAATACCAAATGCTTTTGGAATTTAGACAGATGGGTTGTCATGCTAGGCCAGGCCTTGACTACGATAGCGAATTTAGCCTATCGGCCTTTTGTGAATACCAGTTTAGCCTAGCGGACATCGAAATCGTAATTTGATCAACCAACTAGCTTATCGGGGTTTTATGAATATGGCCACAGGTGTTTTGGACAGATTTAGTCTCTTTAGGCAGTATTGGAGCTCATCCATAGAGAACGAACCTGTCGGTATGGGAAGGTTGTCAGCAATCCTGTGCTGAAAGAAAGGATCGTCGTGATTGGAGATCGTTCAGTATTGCCCAGAAGGTTACTAAAGTGTTTGTACCAGCAGTCCAGATGCTCATCTGTGTCATCAGTTGTATGTAATACTATGTATGCATTCCTTTCTTACCAGAATAAATTGTGCAGGGCCAGGGGGGTGTTTCACAAAGATTGAACTTAACTCTAAGTTGGACCTAACACTTATGGAAAGCCATTTGTGGAATAAAACATATTCAAAAGCAAAAATTATAAGTATTTGAAACTTCCAACAACAAAAATAAATCAATTATTTCAAGGCTCCTTGATAATAACAAAATAATATAACACATTTTATAAAACTTTATGCCTTTTCAAAAGAACTGTTTTAAGAATTTTACAAAGAAACTAATGGCTTTCCATAATTGTTAGGTTCAACTTAGAGTTAAGTTCAACTTGTGAAACACTCCCAGGCCCTTCGATCATGACTTGGATTGGTGTGTGCAGAAGGGTACGTCTTTATGAGCAGTGGTTGCTTTGTGATCAATAGACCAAGTTTGGCTGTAATTATGTGTTTTTCTGTCCTTCATATATCCTGTTTAGAGAAATAATATTTAAGACATTCTTTTGTTTTTGTGCTAGGTCTTGCGTTTGCCTACTCGCAGGCTCCAGAGTCCATGCAGGGTGTGGTCATGGGGTTGTTCCTGCTGGCCAACGGTCTGGGCAGTTATCTGAGCTCACTTCTGGTCCTCATTGTCAACGCAGCTTCCAACAGTGAGTTCATTTCTGTTATCTACATGTATTAATTTAATATCTTAAATGGATGTCAAAATGCAACTTGACAATCGATTCCAACTCTTTCTGCATCCTGGCCCTGGTCATATAGTATTTCCTCTAATAATCAAAATAACCAATACAAAAAAACACTATCATCTGTTATATGACTGTTTTTATTGGTACAGTTGGGAAACAGCCTCCAGTGGTCAGTCAAAACAAATGATGTCACGATCAATAATAATTACAAAAGACACCCACAGTTCTCAACAAAGTTTAAACTACATGTATCATAACTTCTTTGTGTCTCCATCGATTTTGCTCAGATTTTGCCCATGATTCATTCCATGCATTCACCTTATGTCTTTAAATTGCAAGCATTATATTTCTAGAGTGGAATTCCCCTTTGAATTACCTAATGTTTTGTTATGAATGACATTTGTTTTCAGATACGTGGCTCCCTTATAAAATTAACAAAGGGCATCTGGAGTATTTTTAATTCTTTGTACTATACCCTTCTAACCCTAGCAAGCATTACATTTCTAGAGTGGAATTCCCCTTTAAATTACCCAATTAATACATGTATTTCATGAATGTCATTTTTCAGATACGTGGTTTCCTGATGAAATCAACGATGGCCATCTGGAGTATTTCTATTTCTTCTTAGCGGGGCTTATGCTCATCAACTTCTTCTTCTTTCTACTCGTGGCTCACCGGTATAGATACGTGAAGGGCACGAATCACATCGAGGATGCGAACGGCATTGTACCATTGCCCGACGAATACGCCTACATATCAGAATCAGAAACGCTCTTGAATAGGTCAGGGTCAGATCCACATAAAGAAAACGCTAATCATTATACGGCTGACTGCTGAGGGCTAAAAATGGACGTGGTGTGGCAAGATTGGTAGAGCGCATGCTCTCCAATAAGTGGGATCCAGAGTTTGAATCAAGTGTATTTTTTTCAGCAAGAATATTTATCTAATATTGCTGCTCTCCACCCAGGTGTGTAAATGTGGACCCAGAAGTGTGGGTATAGGCCACTGGCTGGAATACTCCCTAGGGAGTGGAAAACATGCACTTTGTGTGCAGGAATGATTGCATTGTGTATCTGTTGACCTGGATAATGCTAATAATGTAAACGCTATGATACTTATGTCAATGGTGTTATATCAAATAGTCGTTATTATTATCCATACATTGTTTTATTGGATCGGAATGGTCAAACAGCAATGAACACTTGCTCATATCAGAATCAAAAATGCTCTCAAATAAATCAGGGTTCCATCCGTCTACAAAACAGAGCAATCACTACACATATTCTGATGGTACTTGATATTTATGATAATTATGCCCTCATTTCAGAATCAGAGAAATTGTTTGATACATGTGGCAAGCTAAGTGACGGCTCTAAGCAAATTGTTGAACAGCATTCAAACGGCAATCTGCCTGGGTTTAAATAAATCAGGGTTGGATCCGTATACAAAACAGTAGTCACTAGACATATTCTGATGGTATTTGCTGATAATTATGCCCTCATTTCAGAATCAGACAAATTGTTTGATACATGTGGCAATTAGCTAAGTGACGGATCTTAGCAGATTGCCAAACAGCATTCAAACAGCAATCTACCTGGGTTTAAAGGGGACCACCAGGCAAAGAACAACAAATAACTATATGTTTTGGTACCATTGTGTGATATTAAATAGATGCTCAAAGGGTTGTACAATTCATAAACAATACAACGTACTCTCAGACGTTAGGCGCGTACAGAACCATCAGATAATGATGGTTCTGTACGCGCCTAACGTCTGAGAGTACGTTTGGAGACAATAGAATCCCGGACGATTCGTTCGCCCTGGACAAAGGTAGTCTTTGTATATGCAGACCCATCAACATATGCTTTAGAATGATGACACGTTTTCCAATTATTATTTTTTTATTTTTTTATTTAGGTGTTGGTACCCTTTAAAGTTTTTCTTCAAAGAAAAACCAATATTAGCCAAATTATATCTTTACAGAAAGTTGAAATCATACAGAATGTGAAAATATTACTTTCCAAGTACTCGCACATCCAAAAATTGAAAAAAAAATGAAAATAATGTAAACACTGCCTCAAAACCACTGACCTCTACTAATGGACGGGCGGCTGCACCGTTGATTGGCCATTCAAAAATGAGGCCGCCGCGCGCGCACGGCGGCCATATTGGGACCATCATCATGGACCGTCGATAACCCGCTGTTGATAGTGTGTAACATTCGTAAACATTTTTCAGATTAATTTTACTAATTGTTCTCGTTAGATAAAAAGTGTTGATTGTATTCTGATTAGGGATGGCACATTACATGGCATTTGGCTGTACACATCGAAATGATGACATTCAAAAGGCTGAAATCACGTTTCATAGGCGAGTTGTTTGCAGTCATTGGGCCGCCTACAGTCCCATGTGTTATGTTTTGTGTCAGAAAATAGGTACCTCTTATATTCCACATATATATTAGGTTGCTACATTTATTATAAATAGGGTACTGTACTGATAGATTTGTTTAAATATTGAAATAAAACAAGTGAAATCGATACGAGATTTAGATACGGGCAGGCAAATAGATGACAAAAATGTGATTGTAAACTTGAAAATGTATTTTTGATATAATTGAATAAGTGATTGGGTTTTGAAAATGTATGTTTGAATTAGTAAAGCCTATACTAAGGCTAGGGTTTTCTGTCGAGACAGTGACTCATTAAGTTAATTACAGCCCATAAAAAGTGAAATAATGAAAGAAGATATATTTTGTATATGAAATATTGGTATTATGCACTCATTTGAATTTACAAGGAATCGTGGTGAATTTTGAGGGGATACTAGTCATTGTGGAATTAATGCAATTAAATGGTTGATAGCGGAAGCAAAACATGGCTTGGGGGAAAAAAAGGAGATTTGTAATAAAGTGAAATAAATAGTATGATTAAACAAAAGTATTATGTTAAATGGCAAAAATTAACAAAGATGGGAGGACTTTGAATCTTCCTTGGAAAATATTCAAAACAATGTAACTCAGCATAGGCCTATACCATTGTAATTTGAATAATATCAAAATTGTAATCTATATTGCATCGTTTACGGATGGGAAATATTGGTATGTGTATATCATGGGCATGTAGAAAGATACATAATGTATTTGTTTTAAAGCAGCAGAAAAGTTCTTTCTTTACATGGGGAACAGTTAAAAACAAGGGGAAAATAAGAGATAAACATGGGCGAGTAATGAGATCGGGTCAATAGCGGGAATCCGAGTGAATCTCTTCGGGCAACGCAGGCGCGCATAATTCCTTACGTTACCGTGTAAGCATCATAACAAATGGGGAATTATTGTGAGCTGTGATTCAATACGCTGGATAATTGTAATCAATCATGCTAGAATGCAATCACTAAGACTATTTTACTTCACATAATGATCATATTTCATTCCTGGGGGGATAAAGGGATATAAAAATGCCATGGTTAGCAACAACTCCGTAGCAAGTATAATGCACTACCACGTTAGTGCATTATATCCGCTGTTACGGGTTGATGGTCCCAACATGGCGCGCGCCCGCAGCCCGCGGCCTCAATTACTGAGCCATGACCGCCCGTCCATTAGTAGAGGTCAGTGCTCAAAACCCCCAATCCAGCGACGAGCGGAGTCAGTAGCTGTGTGTGTTGTACTGACGTAATGAAAGGGGTTATCCAATAGGAAGCTTCGGTATCTACCACATAATATACCGGAATTATACCCCTTTATACCGATGATTCCGTGGTTGTTTAAACTATTTTCTGTACAATTATGGTGGTTTAAAAACTAATGAAACAACAACTTATATTCGTTGTAAAGTTATTCTTTTATTCATTAATGTGTCTGATAAAGTAAAAATAGGTAAATGAATTACCTAGTCTGCGAGTGGAATCATACTCTGTGCAGTGCAACGTGCAACGCTGGCGGCATGCATGATATGTGCAGAGCCTCGACCGTGCGCGTACGGTGGACAATGCATGCAATAGCGGTTAGTGTATGTAGCTCGCTTCAATTCAGCTCGCGCTAGCGAGTTAGGAAATTACCAAGATTATCAGCGCATTTTTTTGCTGTTTTTGCAGGTAATTGTTCTCGTATTTGTTTCAAAAGCCTTACAAACATGTAAGTAAAATAAGAGATAGTCTAGAATAGGTGTGATCGTAATAATCTTGCATTTTCGTTCCTGTTCGGAACTTTTTAAAAGTGCAATTACTTACAAGGCAGTCATGGCAGTTGGCGCGGCAGCTAGCTAGGTAGCTAGAGCACAACCTGTCTCGC
Organism: Echinarachnius parma; assembly: GCA_037951105.1. NCBI lineage: Eukaryota > Metazoa > Echinodermata > Echinoidea > Clypeasteroida > Echinarachniidae > Echinarachnius > Echinarachnius parma. Next base: position 34,146 of record JBAMJV010001592.1, on the reverse strand, counting down.
GGGGCGGGGCCGCTGAAACTCTAGTGCGTGTTCCGTATCATTCAACTGACGGGCATTTTCTTTTTCGAGGCACGTTCAATTTGCGTCTCTCAATTTGTCAAACAAATCTATAATTTTGCGAAAATAACCACTCATACGGTAAAAAATGTACTTTTACACTAACATTGGGCAATTTTCTAGCTTGTTTTTTTCATTTCCGATGTTGCAAAACGAGCGAGCGATGGTTGTTGTAAACAAAATACTGCACGCAAACTGATGTATACCGTAGCGATCGTGCATGCGCAATCGATATAGCAGAGAATTCATCCCCTTGTCATACGTCATCGACCTAAGTGGCGAGATCGGGGTGAATTTGGGCCTGGTTTGGAGGGTGAATTTTTCTCATTTTCAATTTCAATAAAAAAATATTTTTAAAAATTCAAAAAATCTGAATTTCTCGAGGCTTGTAAAGTACAAGATAACGTTCACAATCATACCAAATTCGACTCAATTTATAATCAATGAAGAAAATCTTTAAATATACAGTGTATAGTGTCCTTCTTTTGCAGGCATCAGTAAAACATCCCAGGGTGAAATTCCCATTGACTATATTACCAATTGAATTCAATTGGTAATCAGAATTACCAATTGAAAATTACCAATTGAAAATTACCAATTAAAAATTACCAATTGAAATCAATTGGTACAATTGGTAATCGAAATATATGGAAAATGGAACGATTACCAATTGAAATCGATGTGTACCCATTGAAACCCATGCCAATGGGTACCAATTGAATTCAGTTTCAATGGGTACCCATTAGAATTTCAATGGGTACCCATTGGATTTAATGGGTACCCATTGGATTTAATGGGTACCCATTGAATTCAATGGGTACCAATTACAATTTTAACTGGAATTTCGTCCTGGGATTCCATAAACCACAATGATACTACATGCAATTCCACTGTAGTCTAACTCTCAGGCACAATTCCTTTCTATTCTGAATCTACATATCATCATGGACTATTATTATCCTTTTACCAAGTCAAATGGAAAATCAACCTTTTACATCACAAATCTGATTAAATCACTTTAATAGTGCTTATAACCAGAATGTGATATTTGTTGTGTGAACATCAAGTACAAACATGAAATGAAATATAGAAATACACAATCACATTTTCCAAATTAGTGTTTACCAAATATAACACCAAATTGAGCAAATTTGACAGTCTCTTGGACACTAGAATATTGTGCAAAAAAAAAAAGGAGTGACAATTTTAGTCTGTACCAATGAAACAAATATGCAAATTCATGGAAACAGATGAATATATATATCTATTCCAATTATTATCCAAAATAGCATTGTATTTTTATATTGGAAATAATATTCTAATTTATGTCTATGTTTTGAATTGATTGTATAAAATGTGTGCCTTTTGGTAGATTTGTTTTATATAATGAAATTATAATACATTACGGGTTGTAATTAAATTGATTTTACTTTTATATCATCTGTATTTTAGCTATTTATGCAATATGGTATACAGTACATTCATCAATTTTATATAGTACATCATTTTCATGTATAAATGTATGAAGGGAATATAGTATCCAATATATTTTTGTATATTAATTTTTGTATTCATTTTATTAGATGTTATCTAATTAGTCTCAAGTCCATTCTATTTGTCTGTTCCATCTGTTTTTAAAAAGTAATAAAAATGACATGGTCTGGCATTCTGGCCAATGGAGTAGGTAGGTCACATGAGCGCATTGTAATATACATGTAGTAATTGTTATAAACAACTTGCCCTTTCATTTGGTGTTTTGGTAGTGGGTTGGCTCCGGACGATTGCCTCCTTAGCAACCGCTAGGTCACAAATTCGATGCTTGCCTGACATTGTTTAGAACCATTACCCGTGGAAATGAATAGCTGTGACTTCACACTTTGGTACTCTACAGGGTTCACACAGGGCCTGGAAGACCTGGAAAGTCATGGAATTTGACCTTTGTGTTTTCCAGGCCTGGAATGTCGGGGAAAATTATAAAAATGATCTTGTGGGTCATGGAAATGTGTCTTGGAATTTCATTTTATCTTCATTTCTTCGGCACTGAAATATAAATAAAGATTCTCAGAATTTATTTTGGTACAAAAAGCTCTGAAATAAGTCAAATAATTTGGTTTACAGTGGTGAAAAGTAATGGAATTCTTGCTGTCTTGGAAAGTCATGGAATTTGACTTGAAAGTAAGGGTATGAACTCGGCTCCATCGAGGTTAATATTAGTAAAAAGCAAGACTTTACAAGGTTCGGTGGCCCAAAACTGGAATCACGTAGGTTGCCCTGAGCAAAGTAAACCATCAAAAACGTTAAATTTGACATTATAATTATTAAACAGGGCTCTTGTGGGGATGCTACACTGTGGCTCACCATGTTTAACTAGGCTCGTTCGTGTGCACTGCATATTAACACTGAGTCATGCAGTGTGCATTACAAACCTTGCGCAAGGCTTTGGCAAGATGGCTCTGTATGCACACATCTGATTTACGAATCCGAACTACCTTGAAGCTTTTGTCTCATTTACATTTCGGATAGAATTTCTGGTGGCCATTGGCACCTGGGCAACTGCTAACGACAAGCTCCGATTAATGAATTAAGTAGTGTTAATTGGCCTAGGCGCTATCATATGGCTGCTCTTGGCTAGTATGCTCCCCGTGGAGTTGAGATGGTGCACAAGATAATTGTGCAGGTTTGAACTGTACCAGTTAATGAATTATGGCCTGGGCGCTATCATATGGCTGCTCTTGGCTAGTATGCTCCCCATGGAGTTGAGATGGTGCACAAGATAATTGTGCAGGTTTGAACTGTACCAGTAACGACCAGGGTAATGATACAAGCACAAAGGGAAGTGCACTTGCAATGTGTTCTGCGCTAGCTACAAAAACTGTGTATTGTTATAATAATTATTATGATTATTATTATTATAGTGGCCGCAGCTCATGCTCAGTGACCTGTAACAAATGGGTGCATTCAAATAATTGTGCAAAAAGCATCCTGAAAATATTATCGCAGACTCTCCTGTGCATGTACTGTAATGCAATTTGATTTTCAAAATATGCAAAGAAAATCATGTATACGTACATTTACTTTCACAGGTTTTAGAATTTGCGCTTGCAGAACTATATAAGCACAAAAATCCATGAAAATTATCAATGTTCCGCAAACATTTTTTATTGATCTTTTAACACCATGCTGTCTGATGTAAAACTGATGTGACTATGAACTGTAGAAAGTGTGTGAAATTTATTACCAGTGTTAATTATTACAGCAAATCGTGTGTTGAAATCCTGTAATTTTATTTGGTCATGTACATAAGATATATTTTGCAATTTCTTACTTGTGTCCATCTTAATCTTACTACATTTTAAAGGCAAAGTATTAAACATTGCTATATATATATTGCAAATCTGAAATAGTAAAGTATGCCCTAGACATATTTTAAATAACTTTTGTTATAATGTCCATCTTAATCTTACTACATTTTAAAGGCAAAGTATTAAACATTGCTATATATATATTGCAAATCTGAAATAGTAAAGTATGCTGTAGACATATTTTAAATACAAATGTATACATATTCTATGGTGTATTTTTATGGGGCTTTAGAATTTGTATAAAGGGAAACAAATTAGAATTGTATTGTAAAATTTACTACCAATAAAATATACATATATTTTGAGTCATGTGTAATATATTTATATCTGTATCATTTGTATTTGAATGTGATGCATAATAACTGTAAATGTTTGTGAACAGAACATTTTTTGCAATCGTGAGGCGGTATATAGCTAAATTACTAAATGTACCATTTAATATCTAACTATTGTTGAGAAATTCCTTTCAAGTTACGGAATGGACACATTCCACTTATTATTTACAATATACAAATGTATACAAACCAAAAAGACAGCACTTCCAAATTACAAAACGGAGTGCAATTTGCATTTGATGATTATATATTTTAATAATTTATTCCACTTTTTTTAATACAAATTTAAACTACTTCCGATAGATATTATCTTCTTCTCAATATTCTTATATTATTAATATTCATTTTATGTGGAATGATTTAGTATGTATTTTGTCTCTATATATATTTGAGGACCATTGATGATTGGAAATGATGAAGAGGATGCTAATGATGATGATGATGATGATGATGATAGAGATGATGATAATGCTGGTGATGATGACAATGATACTGACATGCAGGACGATGTCGATGGTGTTGATGACAATGACGATGACGATGATGATGGTGATGAGGATGATGACAATGCATGACGACGATGATGATGATAATGATGGGGATGTTTCAGATAATTATGGAGATGTTGGTGATGACAAACATTTTAGAGTACAACTTCTTATTCACAAATCATGCAATGTGACATTAATCTATAATTATTAATCATCATTAATCTAATATCACACATCACAATACTTTCTACATCAAGCATGCACACAAAGTGCATGCATGAACCTCCTCTTCAGGGAGGAACTTTTACAAACTTCTCTTTAATGTACGAAATTCGACATATCGATTGCCACCCAGCAAATATAAAGTTCGCTTTCTGCATGCATGTCACAAAAATACCTTCTGTATGTATGATTTAATGATATGATTTTGATGTACTTCAATTATAGGCCTATATGATGTTAATTACAGAAATTAAAATAAGATAAGAGCAAGAGAATGCACATCAAATGAAATCCCATCTTCCTACCATCTCTTAGAATGCTAATTGGCAGACATAATTTTCTGATGCTTAGGTCCTATGTTCTGATTTGTTTGATACAAAACACTTTTATTTTCTTTACACAATAGCAAAAAGCAAAATAATTTTCAAGAAGATTACTCCCCCAAATATTACAACCCCCCCCCCCCCCCCCCCCACTTTATGCGAGGTTGCCTGAAATAATATAAAAATGAGATATTTGTGTTTTCAACATGCAATCTGCCCCACCTTTTACTTGACTCACTAATTTGTTCCATTTGTATGTCCTACCATATTTCTGTCTCAGCTGTCTCAGCAAAATACTGGAAAGTGTGTGTGAATGCGAGGAAATTCCTAGCATAGTTTGGTTCCAACAGGCAATAAACTCATTAAAAAGAAGTTTTTACAAGTTGCTCCCTGAAGACGAGGTTCCTGCGCATGTTCTTTGTGTATGCTTGATGTATAAAGTATTGTGATGTGTGATTATAGACTTATGAATTTGATTAATAATTAGATCAAATTGCATGATTTGTGAATAAGACGTTGTATATTCTAAAATGTCTGTCATCACGACCATCTTCATAATTATCTCAAATATCACCATCATTGACATCATTATCATCATCATCGTCATCATGCAAATTGTCATCATCACCATCATTATCTCCCTGAAGACGAGGTTCATGCGCATGTTCTTTGTGTATGCTTGATATAGAAAGTATTGTGACGTGTGATTAGATTAATCAATTTGATTTATAATTAGATTAATGTCAAATTGCATGATTAGTGAATAAGAAGTTGTATATTCTAAAATGTCTGTCATCACGACCATCTTCATAATTATCTCAAATATCACCATCATTGACATCATCGTCGTCATGCATTGTCATCATCACCATCATCATCATCGACATCGTCGTCATCGTCATCATCATCATCGTCATTGTCATCATCATCATCGTCCTGCATGTCAGCGTCATTATCATCACCATCATTATCAAAGATATATATCATTATCATCATCTCATCACCATCATTAGCATCCTCTTCATCATTGGTCCTCGAATATAAAGAGACAAAATACATACTAAATCTTTCCACATAAAATGATATAAGAATATTGAGAAGAAAAGGAACATCTATATAAGAAGTAGTTTAAATTTTTATTCAAAATAGCGGAATAAACTATTCAAATATATAATCATCAAATGCAAATTGCACTCCGTTTTGTAATTTGGAAATGCTGTCTTTTTGGTTACTAGTTTACATTTATATTATATTGTAAATAATAATTATTGTAAGTGGAATGTGTCCATTCTGTAACTTGAAAGGAATTTCTCAACAATAGTTTGATATTAAATGGTACATTTAGTCATTTAGCTATACCTCCTCATGACTGCACAGTGTAAATAACTGTTCACAAACAATTACAGTCATTATGCATCACACTCAAATACAAACGATACAGATGTACATCTATTAAACATGACTCAAAATATATGTATATTTTGTTGGTAGTAAAATTTTACACAATAATTATAATTTGTTTCCCTTTGTAAAAATTCTAAACTAGCCCCATAAAAATACACCATAGAAAATGTATACATTTGTATTTAAAATATGTCTACAGTAAACTTTACTATTTCAGATTTGCAATATATATATATTACTATTTAACACTTTGCCTTTAAAATGTTGTAAGGATAAGATGGACATTAAAAAACAGTAAGAAATTGCAAAATATATCTGATGCCCCTGTGACACTTCTCCGGCTTCATGATTCGGCATGGTTTCCGACTTGACCGAAACCATGCGGGAAGGATGCGGGACACTTGACCGAAACCAGTCGGGAGGATGCGGAAAGGCGGAACAAAATTTTCAAAATGTTCAAAATTTGATTCCGACTAGTTCACGACTAAATTTGTCGGGAACAGTGCCGAAACAATACCGAAACTATGCCGAAACGAGCCGTTACAAGGCGGATCATCAGCATTGTGGCCCACCTGGTTCACGACAAGGTTCCGCACAGTTTCCGACAAGATTCCGACAAGATTCCGCACAGTTTCGGAATGGTTTCGGCATGGTTCCCGAATAGTTTACGCACTCGCAATACTTGATCAAGAAACGAAGACACGATTATTTTTGGCCAAGTTTAAATTAAAAACAAATATTACAGAGATAGTACAGTTCGGATTTTAGGGCACTCTAAATCCTTGTTTTCTAAAAGGTAATCACAACTCATGTGTTATATTTGAAAAAGGCACGTCATATTTAAAGGGGTAGTTTAGTTTTAGTAGAGAGGGCGCTGCACATCACAATTTTTTGTGAGGTAATGAAAAACTGAGTGTCGAATTTGAGAAAACATGCAATTTTAATGGCAGAATAAACTTTGTTTGGTCAAAATCGACCCAGAAACGGCTGAAATATCAATAAATATATCTGGACCTATAATTATTTGGGGCCCAAATAATAAGCTGAATTTTTCAAAAAATTAAAAAAATGCTTTCACTTTTTTAAAAATTTTCAAAAGCGTTTTTTAAATAGTTGTTGATGATCTCTCTATTTAATCATTATTTCAATAAAACATCACAAGCATAATTTTGTATGAAAAATGGTTGAAACCAATGCCTTTTTAGAAAGTGCCCTCTTGTGTTTTAATGGCTCTTTTTGAATGATAACGGGCTTTTTACTTAGTCGTTTGTAATTTTGTATACCTTTCGAGCATGGTGGAGTTATAACTATTAGTTTATAATGTTACTGTCCAGGTTTGGTTACTAAAGTTCAACCTAACCAAAACTGTACTACCCCTTTAAAAGACAGAATAAATAATTGGATCAAAACCGGATCAGAAACAGCGGAAATATTCATAAAATATATGCGATTAATAAGAATAATTGTTTAGGACCAACTTTTGCATTGCTGAAAAAACATGGTGGATTTCGTTTTGATATATTTGTGATGAACTCTTTCCTTACTAATTTATTCAACCATTATATATCTTCAATAAAAAACAGCACTGTAATTTGGACGTGTTTGTGTTTTTCTTCCACATACGGTTAAAGGGACTTAAACATTGTCCAAATCCTCAAAATCCAATTGGAAAACTAGCAGTTCTCTCATACCTTGCTTTGTTCGTATTAACAAAAAAAGCATGAGACCGGTTTCGGTTATTCTAATTTCACTTTCGTTACAAAATTATGAACGATTGAAATTTTCAGATAATGAATATCCGTCGGATTTTTAAAACCGTGATCAAAGTGAGTGCTGTGAGTTAGTGAACATCACTTTGCATTTTTGCTCATTACTCGGCCATTTTGCATCCATTTTACTTGAAATTTTCACACAATACCCTGTGGTAATAATAAATAACAACAATATACATTATATCAACCAATCATCACGTATTGCACATGTCAACAAAGTTACTAGATTCCTTTAACGGTTATGTGACTATTAACTCCGGGCTATTCCCCCCCCCCCCCCCCAAAAAAAAAAAAAGAAAAAAGAAGGCCATTTGGCATCCATTTTACTTGACATTTTCACACAATACCCTGTGGTCATAATAAATAACAACAATATACATTATATCAACCAATCATCACTTATTGCACATGTCAACAAAGTTACTAGATCCCTTTTATACGATTCCCCCCCCCCCCCCCCCAAAAAAAAAAACACACACAAAACTCAAACAAACAAACAAACAAACAAACAACCAAAACAAGCAAACACAAACCCAATAACCCGAGGTATTCTTCTTCTCGGTCTTGGCCTCGGCCTCGGAAATGTTTACCGACGAAATAAACCCCCCCCCCCCCCCCTCAAATCCTGGGTACGCTATAAAATGGGCGTCGATTTGTAATTGATATATACTGTTCACTGGAATGGGGTAATCTATTCATTAATTCCCCGCTGAACAATAGGTATTAATGGACGCTGGTCATAATTCATCTGGATATCATATGAAATGATGTGCCCATTTATATACCTGGTCATTTATATGAATGATTGCTACACTGTGACTGATCAACGGTGACCAGTTAAAAAAAAAACACAATGACCAAAACGACGAATGCGGAAAGGTGGCGTAAACATGACGGGACAATGCGTGAAGAGTGCCGAAATGTGTCGGAAACAGGGCGGAAACATGACGTGACGATGCAGGCCACGCAACCGTCCCGCATGGTTTCGGTCAAGTCGGAAACCATGCCGATTCATGCAGTCGGAGAAGTGTCACAGGGGCATTATGTACATGACAAAATAAAATTACAATATTTCAACACACGATTTGCTGAAATAACACTGGTAATAAATTTCACACACTTTCTACAGTTCATAGTCACATCAGTTTTACATCAGACAGCATGGTGTTAAAACATCTCTAAACAAATATTTGCTGAACATTGATAATCTCTAAACAAATATTTGCTGAACATTGATAATATTCATGGATTTTGTGCTTAGTTCTGCAAGCGCAAATTCTAAAACCTGTAAAGAAAAAATGTATACGGTACCTGATTTTCTTTGCATATTTTGAAAGACAAGTTGAATTAGAGTACATGTGGGTCTGCGATAATATTTTCAGGATGTTATTTGCACAACTTGAATGCGGCCTTTTTTAAAATTGTAGGCCACCGAAAAAGAGCTTCAGCCACTATAATTTATTCAGGGCTTGCCGTTAGCTGTTGCCCAGGTACCAATGGCCACCAGAAATTCTATCCGATATGTAAGTTTGGCCACCTGAACCCAAAGCTTAAAGGGATCTAGTAACTTTGTTGACATGTGCAAAATGTGATGAATAGTTGGTACAATGTATATTGTTGTTATCTGATATGTCCACAGGGTATTGTGTTAAAATTTCAAGTCAAATGGACGTTATATGGCCAAGTAATGAGCAAAAATGCAAAGTGATGTTCACAATCATGCACTCACTTTGTACACGGTTTTCGCGATCCATTGGATAATTTAACATCTGAACACTTCAATCATAAATATCTTTTTAACCCTTTTACCACGGCAATAGATATACTGCTTCAATAGCTATATACGAGATTATTTTACGGACCGGTCGAGTTACCCCACTGGGCGCGCACAAAAGAACTGATCGATATCTGGTTGACCATGGCATTGTATTCGCTTCTATTCAACCTAGCGTGAGTTCGCTGGTCAAGTAGTTCACACAATAGAGGCGATCGATATGCATAGTATAGGGTCAGCGAAGTGAAATTCTATGCGAAAACGATGATTCTGGCTTGTATGGGTTTGTATACGAATATCCTGAAATTAGACTTGTGTATTACCATGATAAAATTGTAATAAAACAATAATCACGCAACTAGAGTCGGGGAAACTTGATATACATGTAGCCAAGGGTTCAATCTTTGTATTCAACTAAATTATATTGTACTTACAAGATGCATACATGTATGTTTATGCAATTGATATAGCCCTTGCTCGGAACCGAGAAATCTCGGTTCCTGTATATGAGTAGGCGCAACGGGGACCGAGAATTCTCGGTCCCCGTAGTGATCGGGTTAACGAAAGGGAAATATATAATCATCAAATGCAAATTGCACTCTGTTTTGTAATTTGGAAATTCTGTTCATTTGGTTAGTATACATTTGTATATTGTCAATAATAATTATTGTAAATAATTGGAATGTGTCCATTCCGCAACTTGAAAGGAATTTCTCAACAATAGTTTGATATTAAATGGTACATTTAGTCATTTAGCTATACCTCATCACGACTGCACAGTGTAAATAACTGTTCACAAACAATTACAGTCATTATGCATCACACTCAAATACAAACGATACAGATGTACATCTATTAAACATGACTCAAAATATATGTATATTTTGTTGGTAGTACAATTTTACACAATAATTATAATTTGTTTCCCTTTGTAAAAATTATAAACTAGCCCCATAAAAATACACCATAGAAAATGTATACATTTGTCTACAGTAAACTTTACTATTTCAGATTTGCAATATATATATATTACTATTTAACACTTTGCCTTTAAAATGTTGTAAGGATAAGATGGACATTAAAAAACAGTAAGAAATTGCAAAATATATCTTATGTACATGACAAAATAAAATTACAATATTTCAACACACGATTTGCTGAAATAACACTGGTAATAAATTTCACACACACATACGGATCCAACCCTGATTTATTTGAGAGCTTTTTTTTATTCTGACATGAGTGTTCATTGCTGTTTGACCATTCCAATCCAATAAAACAATGTATGGATAATAATAACGACTATTTGATATAACACCATTGACATAAGTATCATAGCGTTTACATTATTAGCATTATCCAGGTCAACAGATACACAAGGCAATCATTCCTGCACACAAAGTGCATGTTTTCCACTCCCTAGGGAGTATTCCAGCCAGTGGCCTGTGTGGCGCACATGGTGCTAATAAACTCTGTACCCACACTTCTGGGTCCACATTTACACACCTGGGTGGAGAGCAGCAATATTAGATAAATATTCTTGCTGAAAAAAATACACTCGATTCAAACTCTGGATCCCACTTATTGGAGAGCATGCACTCTACCAATCTTGCCACACCACGTCCATTTTTAGCCCTCAGCAGTCAGCCATATAATTATTAGCGTTTTCTTTATGTGGATCCGACCCGGACCTATTCAAGAGCGTTTCTGATTCTGATATGTGGGCGTATTCGTCGGGCAACGGTAGAATGCCGTTTGCATCCTCGATGTGATTCGTGCCCTTCACGTATCTATACCGGTGAGCCACGAGTAGAAAGAAGAAGAAGTTGACCAGCATAAGCCCTCCTAAGAAGAAATAGAAATACTCCAGATGGCCACCGTTGATTTCATCAGGAAGCCACGTATCTGAAAAATGTCATTCATGAAATACATGTATTAATTGGGTAATTTAAAGGGGAATTCCAGTCTAGAAATTTAATGCTTGCTAGGGTTAAAATACTCCAGATGCCCTTTGTTAATTTTATAAGGGGGCCACGTATCAGAAAACAAATGTCATTCATAACAAAAATATTAGGTAATTCAAAGGGGAATTCCACTCTAGAAATATAATGCTTGCAATTTAAAGACATAAGGTGAATGTATGGAATGAATCATGGGCAAAATCTGAGCAAAATCGATGGAGACACAAAGAAGTTATGATACATGTAGTTTAAACTTTGTTGAGAACTGTGGGTGTCTTTTGTAATTATTATTGATCGTGACATCATTTGTTTTGACTGACCACTGGAGGCTGTTTCCCAACTGTACCAATAAAATCAGTCATGATAACAGATGATAGTGGTTTTTTTTATTGGTTATTTTCATTATTAGAGGAAATACTATATGACCATGGGCCAGGATGCAGAAAGAGTTGGAATCGATTGTCAAGTTGCATTTTGACATCCATTTAAGATATTAAATTAATACATGTAGATAACAGAAATGAACTCACTGTTGGAAGCTGCGTTGACAATGAGGACCAGAAGTGAGCTCAGATAACTGCCCAGACCGTTGGCCAGCAGGAACAGCCCCATGACCACACCCTGCATCGACTCGGGAGACTGCGAGTAGGCAAACGCTAGACCTAGCACAAAAACAAAAGAATGTCTTAAATATTATTTCTCTAAACAGGTTATATGAAGGACAGAAAAACACATAATTACAGCCAAACTTGGTCTATTGATTACAAAGCAACCACTGCTCATAAAGACGTACCGTATTTGTCGGTGTATTAACCGCTCCGGTGTATTAACCGCACCCCTAAAAAAAAATTTTTTTTTAAAAGGCGGTTAATACGGTCGTGTATTAACCGCACCCCCTTTTTTTTTCTTTTTTTTTTTTGAAAAAAGGTGCGGTTAATACACCAGCAAATACGGTACCCTTCTGCACACACCAATCCAAGTCATGATCGAAGGGCCTGGGGAGTGTTTCACAAGTTGAACTTAACTCTAAGTTGAACCTAACAATCATGGAAAGCCATTTATAGTTTCTTTGTAAAATTCTTGAAACAGTTCTTTTGAAAAGGCATAAAGTTTTATAAAATGTGTTATATTATTTTGTTATTATCAAGGAGCCTTGAATTAATTGATTTATTTTTGTTGTTGGAAGTTTCAAATACTTATAATTTTTGCTTTTGAATATGTTTCATTCCAAGGCTACAAATGGCTTTCCATAAGTGTTAGGTCCAACATAGAGTTAAGTTCAATCTTTGTGAAACACCCCCTGGCCCTGGACAATTTATTCTGGTAAGAAAGGAATGCATTCATAGTATTACATACAACTGATGACACAGATGAGCATCTGGACTGCTGGTACAAACACTTTAGTAACCTTCTGGGCAATACTGAACAGATCTCCAATCACGACGATCCTTTCTTTCAGCACAGGATTGCTGACAACCTTCCCATACCGACAGGTCCGTTCTCTATGGATGAGCTCCAAAACTGCCTAAAGAGACTAAATCTGTCCAAGACACCTGGTCCTGACAACATCCCAGCAGTTGTTTGGAAAAGCCCACTTTTCCATCAAGAATTGCTGAACTTCTGTAATGAAACATATGTAGGCAACATCCTGCAGCCATTTTCCAACTCTCGTCATTATCCCCATACCCAAGAAAGGTGACCTCTCTCTTCCATCAAATTACAGAGGCTTAACACCGTCACCAATTGCTTCTAAGCTCTACAATTCAATGCTTCTCAATAGAATCACTCCCCATGTCGATCCAATTTGCTGACGTAACCAGAATGGCTTTCGGAAGGGAAGAGCCACAACACCTCAGATCCTCACTCTTAGGAGGATTATAGAAGAGCTGAAAATTTCCAAGCAGAAAGCAACTATAATTGTTGTGGATTTCTCCAAGGCGTTTGACAGTGTCAATAGGAAGGTCATGTTTCGCATCCTCAGTAACTATGGCATACCTTCTCAAATAGTACAAGCAATTGCCATAATGTACAACCACCCAACAAGCTTCGTACAAAGCATGGACGGTCCTACGAAGGAGTTTCACACAACAGCTGGGATACTGCAAGGGGATATGCTCGCACCTTATATCTTTGTCATAGTCGTGGATTATATTCTACACCAGTCTGTGGAGAACAAGAAAGAGAAAGGTCTAGATGTCAAACCAGAAAGAACCAACCGTGACAAAGACAAGTACTTGGCAGACCTTGACTATGCAGATGACATCGCCTTAATAGCAAAATATCTTCAGAATGCCCAAGACCTGCTTTCTTCTGTAGAGAATGCTTCAGCAAAGGTCGGTCTGTTTCTCAACGCAAAGAAAACCCGAGTACTTGACAGTGAACAAAGACGCTGATCATCCTTCAATCATCTCCAGGGAAGGCTCACAGATTAAGGAAGTCAACGATTTTAAGTATTTAGGATCTTACGTTGCTGACTCCAAGAAAGATTTCATGTCACGCCATGGGCGTCGATACTTACGTAATACCCATTCATCAGGGGGGGATGGATGAATGGATCATCCCCCCCTGATCAATGGGTATCAATGACAGATCGACGCCCGTGTGTCACGCAAAGGTCAAGCATGGAGTGCATGTAATAAATTGCACCACATTTCAACATCTACAAAAGTTACATTTTTTAGGGCCTGTGTAGAGAGCATCCTACTTTATGGATCCGAGAAATGGGCCATGAAGAAGGCACTACAGGACCGGCTTGATGGTACATATACTAGGTTACTCATGAGGGTACAAAATATTAGTTGGAGGGAACACAAAACAAAACCAGAGATCTATGGTAACATACCACCCATCTCTACCACCGTTGCTCATCGCTGAACGAGATTCGCTGGTCACTGTTTTAGGGCCAAAGACCAAGTAATCTCGGATGTGATCTGCATGAGACTCCCATGTCCTAATAGAGGAAGGAGACCTATGAACTATATGGACTGCATTGCAAGAGACATCCAGTGTGAAACTGGGGACTTGCAGACATTGATGATGGATAAAGATTCATGGCGTTGCATTGTGAACTCAATCTCGGATGCGTCCGCTTTGTAGTAGTAGTACATACAACTTGATGTATACCTTGTTGTGCTGCCTGAATGCATTGATTATATTAAAATGTTACCTACTAGATTTTGTGATTCCCATATATGCAATGAGTTAAATGAATAAGAAACTGCATGTCATGTGCAGATTTATTGTGAGTGCATCTCATGACCGGTATAATAATACCATTGTAAAGTGCATAGATATGATGATCAATCATATTAGGTGCCATATAAATCAATTATACAATTATACTATTACCTCTATAAATGTTGTAGAGCCCCAATATTGCCAATAAATATTTCAATTCTTGATGGTAAGAAATCTGTGCCAATTAATTAAGACTGACAACTCTGATCCAATACTTGTAATCAAAATTATACAAATTATAATATAGAGTAAATAACACACATAGCAAAACAATATGCCTGCTGAATCAAAATTTAGACTTTTTAGTGGGCATATTGAAATTTATGTCTCCACTTCAATCAGATGACAGGTTTCTTGAAATGAGGTACAGTCAAACCTGTGTATAGTGACCAACCAAGGGAAATACAATAACATACATTTTTTCTGCAGGGGACACTTATGGTGGCAACTATTGAGACAGATTTAGTTTCAAGTCTAAGGTACTCTAGCGTCGACCTTAACTGGGGGGCTTCGAGCATATCATCTAGCATGCCGACAAAAGTTTCTAACCACTTTGTTTTGTTTAGAAGAGAATAATACACTTGACATGTTGGATATTGGTTAAAATGTATTCAAATCATCTTTTGTTGTACTCTTAGATGCACCCCAGTTAATATAGCCGACTCTGCTTACATTCTGTTGAAACCCAATCGGCCGGTCTATAGGCAGGTTGGCAGACAGGTGGCTCTTGAGACAGCTTTGAATATATTTGTATAACTTTTATAATAATGAAGACCTTGCTTAGACAGGTGACCTCTATAGACAGGTTAATCAATAATTTCACTCAATCCTGTATTAGTGGTCATATGTATACAGCAGCCAACCTGCCTACAGTGGCCAACCTGCAGGGAAACAAAAATCAATGTTACAGAACCTGGATATAGAGGTCACCTGTCTACAGTGGCCACTTTTCTTGTTTCCCTTGGGTGGTCACTATTCACAGGTTTTCATATATATTATGATCCTCATGGGAATAGCACTACATAAATAACCATTATTATTATAACTATAATTATCATACCTGTTATAACTGTGAGGACCTCACTGCTACCAATCAGGGTGTACTGCGGAATCTGGGCGAAGACCGACAGCTCTGATGCGTTGTACGTTACCCCGGAAACCATCTGCGGGAGGAAGCCCCCGTCTCGCATGATGTTCTTCCGGGAGATCTCGACGAGGGCGGCCACAAACATGGAACCGGCAGCCAGGATCATTCCTATACCTGGACAAGGTAAATTACAATTCAAACCAAATATATTGTCTATTTAAAGGTAAAAGTGCATTACAGTCAAACCTGTCTTAGTGGTCACCTGTCTAAAGCAGCCAACCTGCCTATCGTGGTCACCAAAATGTATCCCTTGCAGAGAAAAACAATAAAATAGGACCTGTCTATATAGGTCACCTGTCTATAGTGGCCACTTTTCTTGTTTCCAATAGGTGGTCACTATAGACAGGTTTGACTGCACTTACAGAGGAATCCATTTACCTGGAAAAAGACAGTACTGAGGGGTCTGCATCATATGATTGCAAGCCTAGCTTTTTGTGCTCAGTCCCCACCATCTCTGATGTCAATAACGGTCATACAAATATATTTGAATACTTGCAATTACAATTCATGAATTATGTGATTCTATTAAAACTTTGTATGTATTATTCTGTCAAATAAAGTATAGATTACATATTGTTATTTCAGACAATGCATGCGTTATCATGTCAACAATTGCATGCTATCCATGCACTGTCTATGCAATGTCTACGTCACACAACAGTATGGTAATGTCTGTATTAGTGCTAATACAAGGAAAGAAGGTTGACTTTGTGCACTGACTAACCCATTCGCTTGAGCATAGACAACTTGCAGCCATGTCGGTCCAGCCAGGGGTAGATGAAGCGATCCATTATGGGGACGAGGACGAAGATGATGGCGATGTTGAAGAGATTTAGAGCGGCCACGGGGATCGTGAAACCATCGTAGATCAGTTTCATGCGCTCCCCTTGTAGTAGGTATGTGGCAGACGTCTATAAGAATGTAAAGACAAAACAAAAGATATGTCAAGTCCGTTTACAAAAATGATATGACATTAAGAGAGATTTAGAGCAGCCAGTGGGATCGTGCAGCCACCGTATATCAGTTTCATGTGCTCCCCTTGTAGTAGGTAGGTGGCCGACATCTACAAGCAAACATGACAACAAAAAAGAAGTGTCACACATGTGTAAAAAAGTATCACTTTGAAGAGATTGATGGTGGTCATAGGAATTGTGAGCTGCAAGTTTTTGTGCACTCTGTTTGTCATATATTAGTACAGGTATGCAAAAAAAAATGAAATTAAAATCATGAAGTTTAATGTATTTGCAGAATACT
Source organism: Echinarachnius parma (assembly GCA_037951105.1). Taxonomy (NCBI): domain Eukaryota; kingdom Metazoa; phylum Echinodermata; class Echinoidea; order Clypeasteroida; family Echinarachniidae; genus Echinarachnius; species Echinarachnius parma. Next base: position 16,807 of record JBAMJV010001592.1, on the reverse strand, counting down.
GATATTAAACTTACAATACAAAACAATCATGCAATTCATGTTGAAAAAATGTAACAATAAACTTGATAATGCCTAGGTAACAAATGTTCCGGGCGCCGTACGATTTGTTTACCTACGGCGGATTTTCTACGATTTCGTGGAGTTGGGATATCGTACGATGTCTGCGATATCTTTGTGTAGTGGTCACATATTTGCCGGGGACCGCACGATGATTTTGGGAGCTCAAGCAAAATTATATCGCACGGCTCCCGTACTTATAATCTGAGCGCTCGTATGGATGCCTTACGGGACCCGTACGGGCATCGCAAGATACTCTTACGATATCGTGCGATTTGAGTGGCCCCAAATTCAGTCGCAAAATCGTACCGCAAAATCATACAATATTTGGGAAAATGCTACGATGTCCGCGCTGGGCCCGTGCGATGCTCTCTACGACGTGTCTACGGGCTTACGTCAGGTAAAAAATCGTACGATGCATCTTTTGTTGAACAATTTTTTGACATCGTACAGCGAGGAAAAATGCTAAGGCAACCGCACGATAGCAACGGCACCCTTGCGGGCGCCGCAAGATTCTCGCAAGATTTCACCTAAAAGTGGCATCGTACGGGCGCCGTATCCCAAATCGGAGCATTTGTGACCTAAGCATTAGCTGAAATCGGCAATATTCTATCATTGAAAACTTATAACTAGACTGATTGCCAAACGTTTACAGAATATTTCTAAATAAAAGGATGATAATTAGAATAAACAATTACCATAATTAATACCGTACCTGTATGTGTATCGTACAATAGATGATAAAGGTGATGAAGACCGGTATAACTCTTAAGAGATCCTTGACCTCGTCCACCTCGTGGTCTGGATGGCGCCCCCCTTTGGACACCTTGGTCCTATCTAGACAGGTGTCGCCCTCCTCCAAGGGGGCATTTCTACACCCCCTCACTGCATCATACAACACCGTTACAACCTGGGTTAGGATGCTCCCTGAAATTTAAAGATCAAGATATTGTTTTAATATATCAGAGTTAAGTTGATCTCTAGAATGATAAAGATAATACAAATTTAGATTAGACCTCTCCTGGACATGTTGGTCCTATCTATAGACAGGTGTCGCCCTCCTACAAGGGGGTCTTTCTGCACCCCGTCACTGCATCATACAACACCTTAATCACCTGGGTTAAGATACTTCCTGGATTGTTATTTAGAGATCAAGACACTTTATCAGAGTAGGAATCATACAGATCAAGAAAATCTGGATGGTGCCCCCCTCCGGACACCTTGGCCCTATCTAGGCAGGTGTCGCCCTCCTCCAAGGGGGCGTTTCTGCACCCCCTCACTGCATCATACAACACCTTAACCCTCTGGGTAAAGATGCTCCCTGTAGTTATATTTAGAGATCAAGACACTTAAATATCAGAGTTAAGTTGATCTCTAGTAAAGAGAAGATAAGATATTAAGAAACGACCTCTTCTATATAGACATGTATCGGTGTCGCCCCTCTCCAAGAAGGTCCTTTTGCACCCCCTCACTACATCATACAATACCTACACAATTTGGTTAGAATGTTCCCCGAGTTGAATGCTAAAGATAAAGATATATGTTTGGTAAGAAGGTTAAATTTCTGGTGATGTTGCAGTATGTCTTGTGATGTTTCATTTCAATGTAAATGAAAGGAGCATACACAAAGTATTTAATAAACAGGAGTTAAAAATACTGTAAAAAGTAAATTTTAGGTAATCCTGGAATATTAAACATTTATTTATAATGCTCTTTATATTATTTGGAAACATTTATAATTATAATTAATCTTCCGAACTTAATCCAGAGTAAATGACTCTGGCCGAAACATAATAAATCTATATTTGACATCTAACAACGAAAAATCTGCATAGAGAAATAGAAGGGCCCTAAGTGAGGTGTACTTTTTGTACATTGGTTATGACAATCATGTTCAAAGTTTGGGATACTTGTAGAAATCCAATTTATCTCTCTTTTACTTTTTGATAAAATATTCCCAACATTAGAAATAATTATTATAATTTCCCATGATCACATCCATGTACATGTAGGGAAGGCGCAGACCTACATGTTGGTAAGCAGAACTCAATTTAGCAAAAAATAGACTTAATGTCCTTCCCACGCTCATCCGGTGATAACTATAAGAGGAGTGACATAATTACCTTCTGGTGGTTTCATATGGTACTCGTTGCGGGCTATAACGAGCAGAACCAGAGACAAAAGAATGGATATCGCCGGTATTAGGAAACCAACGCCAAATCCATATTCCTGCTGAATGTAGACATTAACCGAGTACGCAATGCCAGACCCAACAGTGATAAACCAGTAAAACCTGAAGAACAAACGCAAATCAAAGGTGGAATTATTAAAGTTTTAGTCAATATATAATTTGTTGGTCAATGATGTACATTTTTACAGTGAACAATTTAGACCAAACTAAAAACGTGTTGAATGCATAAATCATACCCGAGCATTTGTGGCAAAATCATCAAATATGTAAATGAAAAAATTAATTTCTTTTAAAAATATTATTATATATCCGTTCCAACTCCTCAATGACTTCTGCTTTTGTGAGATATTCCCTTTAAACCTGTCTTAATTAGGAGCCGCCCATGGGCATAGCCATAGGGGAACATTTTTCTCAGGGGGGGCTAAGGTCTTTTACCCAAATAATTAGCCTAATTCCCACATTTTTACCTGACAAGCAAAAAAAAAGGTCCTCGCTCCTTTGATGCAAAGAATGATTGGTTTTTTATAACACAATTTTGCCCGAATAAGTGACGGTTTTGCCAGAAAATGACATTATATTTGCCTGAATATGACATGGTTTGCCCAAATTTGAGGTGCTTTTTGCCCGAATATGTCCATTTTCAAAATGTCAGGGGGGGGGGGGGGACTGCAGCCCCCTCAGCCCCCCTCCCCCGCCTCCTACGCCTACAGCAGCTAACCTGCATAATATTGTGGACGCCAATAGTGATACCCTATCCCTATTATAGAGGTCACCTGTCTACAGTGGTAAGTTTTTCTTATTTCCCCTTAAAGGAGGTTGACCACAACAGGTTTGACTGTATTAGGACTACCAAATGAAAACCAAAAGAGGGAAATGCAACGACCGTAATCAACAACGATGGGAAATTCCCATCAAATGTAGACCCAAAAAAGTAATGAAAGTAAAAACCCCAGGCAATCAAAAAATGTGATTTGATGAACACATGCAATGTCCAATATTGCAAGTTTCATTTCTTCCATTTGAACTCAGAGTACATATGTAGTGACTCATACATATTCGCACTTTTACTTGTCTTAACCCCGACCTACATTTACCGATCTGGTTATGTCTAGATTTACATTTCTGTACTTTTCCATGTCATTTTCCATCATTCACTCATTTATGTTCATGTATTCTTGCCTCGTGCGCCCAGTCATCCAATCACACACCACCATTTCGCCAGCCGCGCACTTCGACTCGCACATATTTTCCCCAAGATTGTCACTCTGATTCCATCTCTCGTTGAGTCTACACGCTCCATCACTATCTCTCCGTGTTCGAGACCCTTCACCTTTCACGCCGTCTCCAGCGGACTGGAGGACTGCCAGTGGTACGATATAATCTCTGCAGAAATAAGCATCTGATTCACCACTGGTAGCCTCCATGTCACTACGCTCTGGTAGTTCTGGCGTTCTCAACTCACACACGAGCTCGACTCACCGCAGTTCGTCTCATTCATCCCAAGCACAGCTCATGCGAAACCGAGCGATTCACCGTCTCTGATCGTCACCGTATTGGACATCGTTATTCTCTTCTCTCATTGGCCATGGACCCGTTCGAGCGACTCACTGTCTCCTTGTCAAGCGCCGCTTCTCATCATCTCTTCTACTTCTTCACTTCCAGTCTCGTCCGCGGGCATTATCGAGAGCATCACCATTCACCCCAGTCTCGTCCGCGAACATCATCGAGAGCATCACCATCAAGAGCGTCAAGAGCGTCGACACCGCACGTACTTCGCGGCTCTTCAGCCACGTCACCGAAGTCGTGTTCTGCCTACAAGCCTCCGCTGCATCATCATAGCGTGAGCCCCTTCCTGCGTTAACACACATTCATCTTTCCTTTCGGACTCAACTCTCAAGCCAACATGCATTTATTGTAAGCATTTATTTACTGTCATGCATTTATTTATGTCCTACCTTTATTATTGTCATCTCGTTCGATTATCATCGTATATATTGGCCAATGTATATCATGTAACTTTGTGCAATATCCAATACTTATTTATTCATGTCATTTTATTCTGATGCAATTCATGCTCGACTACACTTGGTGTAATTATTTATACCACATTAAATATACGAAAAGGGAATTTACTTTCTCACTTGTGTTTCTTTGTCTGAACCTTGTTTCCTCGTAGCTAAATAATAATAGGTTTTTATGTTGTGTGATGAACACGCATTTACATCAGCCTATCTATTCACAATCTACATCCACACTTAAACCCCTACACGTAAACCCCTACACCTATACTTAATGAAGTTAATAGTGTCACATGAGTACTCAAATGAAAGTGAAACTTCTTTACTTGAATGTTCAGCATGCACCATGTGATCTGTATGACTTACCGGTAAACATTTTCAACATTCACTATTTAAACTTACAGAATTAATGTTTTTAACAAATATCAATTTGTAAATATAACCACATTCAACTCCTTTCAACTCCCTGGAGAGCATTCAAGCCAGAATACCTGTTAAAACAGCATATTCCACTGTATAAACACCTGGATAGAAATCAATAAATGACATAAAAACTGTCTTGCTAAAGGACAAACGTGCCACAGTACTCTATTTTGTTGTTTAGTTTATCAGGCGTGGGAATTAGAGGGCACTGTTTGAAATGCTATATACCGCAGTTTGCCATTTGTAACTATAACAGGCTTCGATCTTCTTGCGTATGAGGCAGCGCAGCTTCTACACAACATCACGCAAGTTTTGTAGCCAGTGAACAGTGTCGGGGTTGTTTAAATCTGGGTTTGGGTGGCCAGGTGGGCGAAGGATTGGGCACTCTTCAATGATGTGGGAGGCAGTCTGCTCGGGTGCTCCACACGTGCAAGCCGGAGAAGGTCTGAGTCCCCAGCGGTGCATGTTGGCGTTAAATCTGCCGACCCCTGTGCGGAGCCTGTTGAGGGTGACCCAATCCTTTCGGGGTAGATCTGCGCCTGGTGGTAGTTTTGTGTTTGGGGTCACTGTAAATTGAGGGGGTCTGGGGGTCTGCTGCCAGCTGTCCTTCCATGCGGTGAGGGTGTTGTGAGTACCTTCCCGCAAGGTGTCAGCATGGCGACTGAACGGTCTGCGTGAGCGTAGGCGTTGGCCGCCTGGTTGTGTGATCTGGGTGGTTTGGTGTATAGGGTGTGTACGGTCTCGGAGGGCCTTGTTTACTAGTTGTTGAGTATAGTGTTCTCTGCGGAGGGCGGGGGGTGCGATACCAGCAAGCACTGGTAAGAGATCAGTTGGTGTGGGTCTGAGGCAACCTGTGATGATCCTCATAGTCTCGTTTAGGGTGGTGTCCAACTTGGGTGTATGTGAGCTGCGACACCATGCAGGGGCGTCATACTTGGCAGCACTGTAGACTAGTGCGAGGGCGCCAGTACGAAGCGTGGGAGTTTTAGCACCCCAGGTGGTGCCAGCAAGACGGCGGAGTAGGTTGTTCCTAGATGAGACTTTGGCACGGAGTGAATCAAGGTGTGGTTTGAAGGTCAGCTGTCTATCCAGCTTTACTCCAAGGTATGTTAGGGATGGGGTGTAGGGCAGTGGGTTCCCATTGACTTTGACTGTGAGCTGGCGGTAAGCTTCTTTGGTGTTGAGGTGGAAGGCAGTTGCAGTTGTTTTTGCAGCGCTCAGCTTTAGTCTCCAGGTCTTCAGGTAGTTCGCGATCTTGGCCATGTTAGATGTTACAGCGTCTTCAACTTTTGACCAGTTTTTGTCCGAGTGGAAGAGAGCAAAGTCGTCTGCGTAGCCATACTGTCTCGGGCATATCACTGATGTAGATGTTGAAGAGCGTTTGTGCCAAGACTGAACCTTGGGGGAGTCCGTTTCTGAGACGTCGGGGGCGACTGGACTGTCCGTCGCTGGTCTTCAGGACAAACCTGCGGTTAGATAGGATGTTGGTCATGAAACCTACTAGGTGGCGGTCTGGGACCATCTGGAGGAGCTTCAGGGTGAGTCCCTGGTGCCACACAGCGTCATAGGCTGCAGTTAGGTCGACCAGGATGGCACCAGCCTTGTGGCCTCTCTCAAAACTGTTCTCGATGTCATTGGTGAGCAAGACTACTTGTTGGACAGTGCTGCGGCCGCGGCGGAAACCTGCTTGCTCGTCAGGAAGTTGGGGGTCGACGATTGGTTCCAGCCGGGCTAGGAGGTCTTTCGAGTAGCTTGAAGGGGATGCAGAGGAGAGAGATTGGTCTGTAATTCTTGGGGTTGTCTAAGGGCTTGTTTGGCTTTGGTAAGGCGATGATGGTTGCTTTGCGCCATATCTTGAGGATGGACTGGTGGGTGAGGCAGGATGAGAAAAGTAGGCGGAGCCATTCCAGGCATTTTGGTCCGCAGTGCAGTAGGAACTCGGGAGGCAGGTTGTCTGGTCCTTGAGCCTTTCCACTTTTCAAATGTTTGATAGCAGTGGCGATCTCATCGAGAGTGAAGGGTGATGACAAGAGTCCATCCACTCCTGGGGCCTGCCAGAGTTTGGTGGTTTCTTGTTTGATGTGGCGAGTGTGGTTCTTGTCTGCGTCTTTGAAGCGACGGTTCTCGAGGAGCTGTCCGCGATTGAGTTAGCGGTCACGGGGCATTGTTTTGGCTTGGGACTTCTGCCGGTGAGACGATAGAGCGTTTTCCAGGCCAGACTGCTGGAGTGGGTGAAGTCGATTCCTTGAACTGTCTCCTCCCATCTCTCGCTGCGTTTGTTGTCTAGACAGGCTGTTAGAAGGGTTGCCTTAGAGGCTGCTTCTTCGCCGCGTTCGGCCTCGAGGAAGTCGTTGTAGAGGTCGTTACATTCATCGTCCCACGAGGGGATGTAGCAGCGGCGGTGGCCGCATTGTATGGAGCTCTTGGCTGCTGTGGTGAGGAGGTTGCGGAAGGATGTGTAAGCTTGGTCCAGGTTGGAGGAGGATGGTAAGGGTAGGTTATCTACGTCTAGTTCCACTAGGTTGGTGAACTGGTCCCATCTCGAAAGTTCCATCTCTTCTGTGGTTTTGTTTTGATCGGCTCTATGGGGTTTTCGGGGGTATTCATTGAAGGTTTATGTTGAGATCTTGGGAAAGGGTCCAGAATAGTACGACTGGGTAGTGCGCCGTTGATGTTTGCAAAGGCTAGGTCCGGGTTCATTGATGTGTTCCACCTGCCGGAGTGAAAACTGTCCGGTTCTTTTGGGTCATATAGGAGCTGCACGCCGGTTGCAGAGGCCCAGTCTTCAAGTGCAGCGCCATCATGGTTGGTGCTGTTGTAGCCCCAGGTGGTGCTGCGGCAGTTAAAGTCACCTGTGAAAATGCAGGGTGGGGCGAAGGTTGGGATGGAGTCAGCCCGAAGCCGAAAGGTGGGGGTCTTGTAGACATTGGTGACTGTAACTCCTTCGACTGATGTTGCTGTTCACTCCAGGCTTGAGTCTGGAGGGCATGAGGCTATTGTGTTCCATTTGGCAGAGTTCCTAATGAAGGTGGCGATGCCATGAATGTCGCTCTCAGTGTGAGCAGCTAGGGTAAAGCCGGAGATCTTTAGGTGGGAGATTGTCCTTAGTGTGAGTTTCTTGTAGTAGTATAGCACTAGGTTTGTGCTTTTGGAGAAGGTGTTGATGATGTTGATCTCGGCCTTATTGAGGCCTTCCACATTCAGCTGCATGATGGTGATGCCGTCCCGTATGACATCAGATGATGCCCGCCCTGACAAGGGCGCGTGTTGTGGGTTGGCGCCATGCTGCATGCTTCAAAGTGGAGTTGGTCTGACGTGGTGCGTTCAAGTAACGCGGTCAAGGGTGCTACTATGCGGTGATGTCACGACGCTGTCGTTGACTCTAGTTGTTGTCATTCGCCTGATGTACAGTTTCCAGGATCCACCACGAGGAGGTTGACAACTTGGACCCTAGTTTGTGCATGGGCATTAAAACACTGAGTCAGTGTGTATTTCTTTCATTCTTTTTTTTTCAGTCGTATTAGTTACTGTTTAAGTTGCGCTTAGAAACATCAGTATCATAAGCGCCATATAAATATTATGTATTACTATTATTATTATTTATAAATCCAAATTCCGAACCACTTTTTTGTTTGTGTAGTCTTATTTATCCAGGTTAGCCTCTTCAGTGCTCTTTTGCTCTGTTCTCCCAGAGGGACCTGCATCTGATATTATTATTTATAACTTGGCCATTAGATACACTTCCACACTGTATTGTGCACTCTCTCCACTCCCTGGGGAGCATTCCAGCTACTTTATAGTGCACTCATGCTTTTTACACACCCTCATTCATGCGAAGTACCCATATTGCACCTGGGCGAGGAGCATCAATGTGGATAAAGTGCCTTGCTGAATAACACTAGTGCTGTATTGGCGGCATCGATCTGGGTTAAAACCCGGCTCCCGTGCTCTGCAGTCAAGCGTGTATCCGATCATGCCATAACACCTCCGAACACCTTGAAGGGAATCATAGAGTAATACTAACCAGTTGAAAAAAGAGTGCACAGCACCCTGCCCTAGGTCCTCCATCTGCTGAGCGCCAAACGTTCCCACATTGGCCTTGATGCTTCCGGTTCCTATGGCAACCAGGATGAGTCCGAAGATGAAGTAGCCCTGTTGCTGGGAATGGGTGAGGCCAACCTCTTCACCGTAAGCCGAACTATAGTCGAAGGAGATCACGGGTAGGACGGCTGCACCTGAAAGATGATAATGAAGACATAATTGTGAAAGAATATATATCTAATTTTATAGTAAAAATATTCTATATTAGTATGAAACTTTCTTTACAGAAAAAAAAGAGGTACAGACATACTGTCTTAGCAGCCACCTGTCTATAGTGCTCAGCCAACCTGCTTATAGCGGCCATGTGATCCCCTGCAGATGGAACCGGTCTAAAGAGTTCACCTGCCTACAGTGGCCACTTTTCTTGTTTCCCTCATCAGTTGGTATGCACCAGCTTGACTGATCCGTTGGAATTATTTTATTACAAATATTAAAAAGCCATGGAGCACCCACCTGTATCAGAGTCGGGGTGAATTAATTGACCCACTTGGCTACTAAATAAAACATGATATATTTGAATGAGTTTCTTTGTACATGCTATATGCTGTACAATGTTGGTTTCGGGCCACTAAAATCCAATTATAATGTCTTGATTTTACTTTTAAATTTTCAACTTGCCTGCATGACCGGGCCACCCGGAAAAAGGGTTTAGTTGATGCGTTATGTAACTTACCTATAAAATAGATGAGAAGACCGCCATAGATGGTGTTATATTTCCCCGCGACAGAGTCGGCAATCCACCCCCCGAGCACCGGCACGAAGTACGACGTGCCCGAGAAAGCTGCCACAAGAGCTGCCGACGTGGCGCTCGAGTATCCCAGCTCGTTGGTGCAATAGATCACAAGGTTGCCAATGATACTGAAGTACGTCAGACGCTCGCAGAGTTCGCAGAAGAGGATACACAGCACGACTCTCACCTTGCCACTGCGCAGGAAGCTGGGCGTTTCGTCTTTGCTAGATTTATTCCCCGATATCTCCTTCACATCCAAGGAGTCAGCATTCAGCAGCTTTTCTTTATCACTTGACTCTCCCATTTTCTGATTTCTGTAATTAATAGAAATTAATACAAAAATCAGTCTACATGCACTCTTGGAAAAACAATTCTCTTAGACTATAATTTCATAAAGATCATAAATGTCCTTTTTTACACTAGCTGCCTATTATAGGCTTTTCTTTAGCTTTAGTTTCCCTTTGTTTTATTAATAGTGCCGCTTTGATTCAGATTTATTACAATTTATTACAATATCATAATTAATATGCGTATAATAATTATGCTGGTGGATATGGAGGTTGTATAAACTTATATTAAAAAGTATTATTACACATTAATTGATTCACGTCTCAACAGTGTGTTTGTGTGTTGTGTCTGCATGCATGCGTGTACATGTTTTTTTATGACATGCTTGCACGTCAGTCTTATAATTATACAGGGTGTCTCAGAAAGAATGCAACACCTACGATCGTTAATTTCATCAACACCATCGACCAAATGTCACTGTTTTTTGTTTGATTGGGTAGAACATTCTTTTTCCAACAAAATGATACCATGAGCATTGATTTTGGGTAAAGCGTCTGGATCCTAGGGCCATTTTTCTGAGGCAATGTCGTTTCCTAAATTTGCTACTTTTTCGTCTCCAGCGATCCTCTGAACACTGAGACATTCTCGCCCCACGGCCTCCCATAGACAGAAGAACCACATGACTGCGCTCCCTTTGATAAAGAAGACAATAACCCCGTACGGTATGGCTCACATTGTCTATGGGAGGCCGTGGGACAAGAATGCCTCAGTGTTCCGAGGATTGCTGGAGACGAAAAAGTAGCAAATTTAGGAAACGACATTGCCTCAGAAAAATGGCCCTAGGATCCAAACCCAAAATCAATGATCATAATAATAATAATAATAATAATATTGAATATTTATAAAGCCCAATATCCACCTAATAAGGTGCTCAAAGCGCTTATTTTTATCCCTGGTCATTTGGTACAGTTCAGACCCGCACAATTATCTTGTACACATTCTCAACTCCCCGGGGAGCATACTAGCGGCGGGCAACCCTATAGGTGCACCAAGCTAATTTTCACCTGACCAGGTACCCATTTATACACCTGGGTAGAGAGCAGCAATGTGGATTAAATGCCTTTCTGAAGGGCAAACGGAGCGAGCAGGGTTCGAACTCGGGGTCTCACGATCAGAAAGCACGCGCTCTACCGATCTTGCCACACCACTTCCACATGGTATTATGTTGTTGGAAAAAAGAATGTTCTACCCAATCAAACAAAAAACAATGACATTTGGTCGATGGTGTTGATGAAATTAACGATCGTAGGTGTTGCATTCTTTCTGAGACACCCTGTATATATACTTATTTGTTTAAGTTTCTCAATGACAATGGGGACATGCCTCGATATGCTTATCACTTGCTTTGGTTAACCCCATCAGCACTCATTTAATTTTTACTATTAAAAAAAGGTCAGTGGCATAATCTTTCATACTCACACACTTGCACTTTCTAATTTCTAACAGTTATACCCTGATAGCAAACACTGGTAAAAATGAAGTCAAATACGTTGTGTACGTCGTCTTAAAGACGTCTTAAATTCACGTCAAAAAGTGAAGATTTTGCACCCGCGTTTCACGACATATAGACGTCATACAGTATTTTGACATGATATTGACGTCTTTTTTTCCGAAAAGGCGTCTTTAGGACGTCTTCAAGACGTCAATTTGTACCATAAATTACATCATTTAGACGTCATAAAGACGTCTTATTGGTCAATATAAGACGTGATTTTTACGTCTCAATATGACGTGATTTTCACGTCGTGTACGTCGTCTTAAAGACGTCGTAAATTCACGTCAAAAAGTGAAGATTTTGCACCTGCGTTTCACGACATATAGACGTCATATTTTGACTTGATAACAAAGTCTTTTCGTCATAAAAATATGTCTTTGAAACGTCGTATTGACGTCATATTGACGTCATATTTTGAAGCGATTTTTACATTATTAATAGTTTAAAAATGAGACAGGCTATGTATGGTAGTGTGTTCCACAGACAGCTACGATCCAATACTTATCCAACACCTAATCCTATCCTAATCCTATATCCTAATCCTATCCTATAACCTACGTCTATCACCATACAGATCAGATGTGGTATAGGTTCTGTATATATCACGCTTCTTAGTATGTGAGATTTAAATGGTTAGTATTGAATTATTAATATTTCAAAAAGTTGATGCCTAAATAATTAACTTGCAAATCATGTTGAAAATATTAAAAAACAGGTTGGTATTTATATTAGTTTTAATATCTGCCAAAACAAGATCATAATAACAATGTTTTCAATGTAAATAGTTATAAAAATTGGAATTTTACTTTGCACTCAAATGCAATTGTTTATAATCGATCATGAATTAATCCTGTATCCATTAGACATGTAGACGTTAATCATAAGTCCTATTTTCTTTTGTTTAAATATTCATGTTGTAAAAGGTTTCTTTAGAAAATTTAGCAATATTACCACCTTGATGGGATCATTGGGTTATTTCCACTTTGATACGATCGTTTATAATCGATCATGAATTATTCCTGTAGGCGATCCTATACAGACTGTCCCAGATAAAACGAAACCGGGTTTCATGGCAGAAATTTTCTGTCATAATGAATTATTTCCTTGATGATATATATATGTCTGGAAAGCTCTGTGCCTCTTCTTTCATTTGATGTACAACTTATGGCACATAATTCAAGTATGACTGAATTAGAACAATGGAAAGGGGTGTTACCAATATTCCATTTGCACGCATAAATTTTAAGTTAGGGTGAGTTTTAAGGGTTGTAAACGTACTTATTTTTAAAAAGGACAAACTCCACATAAAAGTTCATATTTTTATCTTTTACAAGAAACCTCATGCTAAACAAATAAATGATTTATGCCAGAGAACGAGTACAATGAAAACATGACTGATTTCTGCCCAAATGAGTGAAAGTTGAGTAAGAAGTCGCTCAGCTTTCCTGAATTAGCAGCTGACAATGGACTTTGATGCATGAGTGAATTTACACAAACATGGGGATCAGGGAAAACATGGGAAACAGGCTAGATCAGGAAAGTTACGCATTTGGGCTGGAATCAAGCATGTTTTCATTGTACTCGTTCTCTGGCATAAATCATTTATTTTTTAATCATGAGGTGTCATATAAAAGATAAAATTTTGAATTTGTATGCGGTATTTGTCCTTTTTCAAAATAAGTACGTTTACTACCCTTAAACCGAACCCTCATTGACTTTCAAATTGGCAAAATTTGGTATGTTTGTGAAGGAAATGTTATTTTTTCTAAGGATATTAACTTAATCCGCGATAAAAATGTTGAAATTTGACTAAAAGAGTCTTCGAAAATGGGGCAAAAGTGAGCAGTCTCCGAGACTGAAATTCGCTCAACGATCGGCCTGAAAATCGTGACGTCATCGGTAGAACGGGCCCGGCCGATCAGCTGATCAAGCAAAGCGATGCGCGTACATTATACGGTGTTGTGTATTACTTTTTGATAACGTACGATCGAGCTGGACAGTTTTATTTCGAGGAAAATGGAGGAAAATACTCTCGAACTGAGTTTCGCAATGGATTTTTCCGAAGAAGATGAAGAAGAGGACAGGAATGATTCATCAGACAGCGACAATGATGACGGGCCGGGATTTGGGAGATTTTTGGCGCTAGTTCACTATTGTACCCGCACTCCGGTGTCGGCACGCTACGCCGCTAGCTGCCCGTGACGCACTCGTGAAGAGTACCATACAAAACACAAATGTAATGTACCCAAAATCAACTAAATCTTCGACCATTGCTCAAATTATGGTCATGATTTCAAAGTAGTTACACAGAACAGGTAAAAAAGATAACTACTTTGAAATCATGACCATTATTTGAGCAATTTTTGAAGATTTAGTTGATTTTGGGTACTCTTCACGAGCGCGGCACGGCCAGCTAGCGGGCCAGCGTGCCGACACCGGAGTGCGGGTTTCAATGCGCCCTTTCCCCCAGCATCTTCCCCGGCAAACTGTGCCATGGACATGGTGCAATTCGCTATACAATTGCCGCAGTCATAGATCTATCACTTTCATGGTCTCTTTGACATTATTATAGTTATTTTTCACTGTCGGCTTAGAATGCCGACAGAGAAAAATACAATATAATGTCAAAGTCAAAGAGGGCATGAAAGTGATAGATTTGTCGATCTACCATACGCCATGCACCTTTTCCCGACTTTGCGACTCGAATTCAACTTTGTTGATACTGGCGAACTCGCGATTTCCACCTCAAAACCATGCCTGAAATCTTCACTTCCTTCAGACATTTCCACCATTCTCCGATTTTGCAGATTTCAGGTCAAATCTAACAAGAAAAATGATATTGACAAGGACGGCGTTCTATCGATTGAGCAGGGCAGCATTACTCGCGCTCGCTGGACTGGGGGATCGTTGGGGGAGGCAACGGGTGCCGCTCTACCATCAGCGGCCGTGCATGGTTTGGGCCTATTCTACCTGTGACGTCATCAAATTTCTCTGCACCAAATCGCCGTCAAACGGCGAAAATCGGGGTTCAGAATAAGAGTTTAAATTTGCTTTTAATTGTTTTCTGGGCGGTGTTAGGGCTTCAAAATTAACTTTTTCATGCTCAGTATGTTCTCAGCTTTCAGAAGAGGTACAATATGCATATTATAGGATCTTCATTGAGTTTTCGGTTTAAAACTCACCCCAAAACCTCACCCAAACTTGCAATTTCTGCATGCAAATAGAATCTTGGTAACACCACTTTCCATCGTTCTAATTCAGTCATGCGTGAATTATGTGCCATAAGTTATATATCAAATGAAAGAAGAGACACAGAGCTTTTCAGATATATCATCAAGGAAATTATTCATTATAACATAAAATTTCATAAAATTTCTGCCATGAAACCCGGTTTCGTTTTTTCTGGGCCATCTGTATGTTGTAGACATTCATAAGTCCAAAATTTGTTTGTTTGTTTTTACTCATGTTCTAAAGGGATTATTTAGGAAATCTAGCAATATTACCACCCTGGCATCATTGGGTTATTTCCACTTTGATACTATCATTTATAATCGATCATGAATTATTCCTGTAGGCGATGATATTTATAGACAGTCCAATATTTGTTTGTTTTTTCTCATGTGCTAAAGCCTAACAGGTTTCTTTAGATAATTCAGCAATGTTACTACATGTACCTTGGCAACATTGACAATTTGTTGTATTAGCATTATACAGATAATCAGCTAAATTGCATATTTGTTATACTAGGTCAGAGGTGAGTTTTTACCTAGCACAAATTTGATGAAATAAATTATGTTAGGGAATCTTTGAGTGGGGAATTAATTCTTGGTACTCATTTGCACATGGTAAAAACCTGAAATCAAAGATGACTGCCACTCATTGCGTAGTAGTAATGATTATCATATTTATTTTCAATAACAGGAGTCTCACAAAGAGCAGTCTCTTTTGCAGGTCCAAAACTTTTGAATTCCCTCCCACCCCATTTACAGAGCGCTTCATCTTTACATTCAAACATAATTATACAAAGACACCCTTTATACATGTATAATCTCAGTTCTCCCCCATTTCACCCCTACTCCATTTTTGTTTTATTTTGTTTACTAGTTGTATTTTATTTTGTAAGTGTTTGTTTTTGTAGCAGCTGCTTCACTTAGGGACCATACCCACCAAGATTGTTTTTAATCTTTTTATGAGTGAATAAATCAAGTCATGATCTAAATAAATGTATGTATTAAATATATTTAAGCTTGGTTGCCACCATTGCAACATTGGACAATGCATGTAATGAACATACATAATATTATAATAAGGTAATTTAGACTAATTATTTGCATATCCCATAAATATTATATTATTGTGAACCAAGTACGTTCAAATAGTGGGAAGCATACCGTAAATCTCTGTGCATAAGACGCACTCGTGTATAAAACGCAGCCCCAACTTTGACAGTTTTTTGACACCCTGTATTTTTTTAAAGACCCTGATGAAGTGCTGTTGGAATGCTTATACCACTGGTCTAGGGCATGACAATAGCTTAATGTTGAATGTAGCATTCATCAACATCATTTTCTCACATAAAAATAGTGGTTAGTACACTGGTGCTCATAAATATTCATATTCATATTCATGAATATTCATGAGCACCAATACTCACTAAATATACTGCAATTTTCTAAATTTACTAACAACTATTTTTAATTGTGAGCAAAATTTATAACCACTGGTGAGAAAATTGCATATTTAATTAGTACTGCTGCTCACAAATGTATGAATATTCATTAGCAGCAGTATTACTGCTCAATAAACTTGCAATTTTTACATCTGTAACCAATATTTTTTGTGTGAGAAAAAGGTATATTGTGCTGAATGCTACATCTAACAGCAAGCTCTTGTCATGCCCTATCATGTGATACACATTCAACATGACTACAGGGTGTCAAAAAAAAAAAAAAAAAAAATTAACAAATCTATTTTTTTGTTTTTTTTTGTTTTGCTGTAACTGTGTATAAGACGCTCCCCCCACTTTGAAATTTTTCCGACGGAAAAAAAGTGCATCTTATACACGGAGATTTACGGTACTATTTTTCCTAGGTTTTGGGGGCAACAAATTAATTTCTGATACATGTACTTTACTTCATATATCACCAAGGCAACCTTCTCAGATCAAAGATGGCCGCTCGATCTCCTGAGAACCCATTCTAGGAAACATGTGTTCATTCTTCTGGTAATATTGTTTGTTTAATTTCTGATTTTACAATACAATTATAATTTTACAATAAATGAACATACTACAAAAACAAACACATTTTTTATAACAAATATCCAGTGTATATAATAGTAAATAAAGATACTAAAATAAATAATATACTGTTTAAAGGGTACCACCACCCAAAAATAATATTCTTATTAAAGACAGGTAACATCTTTAGTATTCCATTCCATCA
>JBAMJV010001591.1:35000-166049 GCA_037951105.1 Echinarachnius parma | reverse complement strand
CAATAAACACAACTGAATTGTCTTTTCTTTCATTAAAATGTCTCTATTATAAAAAAAACTTCCTTCAATCGATGAAATGAGCTACTGTAAAAAACAAAAACGTCCAACAACTATTAAACTGAGGATATGTTAGATTTAAAATTTAAAAACGGATGTGGTATGGCAAGATTGGTAGAGCACGCACTGTCCAATGAGTGGGATCCCGTGTTCGAATCCAGTATATCGTCCGTTGCGTTTGTCTTTCAGCAAGACAGTTAATCCACTGTTGCTGCTCTCTACCCAGGTGTATAAATGGGGACCCGGAAGGATGGGAATGTGGCTCCTGAGCACTATGTGCTCCTAACAAGCGACTGGCTGGAATACTCAATAGGGAGTGGAAAATGTGCACTTTGTTTGATTGAAGTGTGTATCCGTTGACCAGGGTAATAATAATAGTGCTAAATATTAGAGGCTCATTGCAATTTGCGCTCGATAAATAAATATTATAATTATTATTTTTTAAATCACAGCATAAAGCCCAGGCTATTTCTGACCCTTACTAATTAGGCTTCCTCCTTATTATCAAATGTTCCAATGTTGTTTGTTATTTCATCTCTTTGTCAACATGTAGACCCGTGACTTACAACAACTCTGAGACAGAGAACGTGACATGCATCTAGTATTCGTCGTTTGCCAAGTTATTGTAGACTGCAACTCAGCAGTGGTGAGAAGGAGTCCTAAACCAAGCTGCAAGTCTGCACGGCATTATGATTATGATAAGTCCAATTTTCCTGTCTCCTTCACATCTAAGATATGAATGATGTCTATTAAAGATTAAAAGGGCGAAGGGCAATGTAGAATCCAATGTGATTGTAACACATTGTTGTAGAATGCCTTAGAGGATCTGTTCTCCAGAGCTGCTTTTTTTTCTTGTCTCGTTGTCTTTAATGTACAGTTGACCTACAATCGTTTCATTTTGGGACAGTAAGAGAGAAGGCACTCGAACAATATAATGTCCATCAAGGACTCAACTGCCAAAATAGACAGAGCTGCAACAAATATGTAGAATCAAAGATGAAGCTGCATTAGCTTTATTAATTATTGTAGAACTTTGTCAACTAGTGTTTGTGTTTTTCATCTTCCTTTTGCTCCCATAGGTGACTTACGATCGTTTCGTATTGGGTCAGCAACAGAGATTGCACTCAGAAAACATGACGTCTATCCAGGGATCCACATCTGCGAAGGTAGACTGCAATGGCGAAATGGAGCCCAAGTCGAAACTGCGTCGTGTTGCATTGCAACGGCAAACAGAGCTGATTATTCTAAGCTGGGGCGGCTGATGAAGGCTGTAAAGGAGAGGACGGTCTTGAACTTTGCACTATTGTCCTGGGATGTCATCTCATTGATGAATTACGGGTAGGTCACGCACAACAAATAACATGTTTGTAAAGTTGTTGTTCATGCTTATCTGCATTCAATCAAGTTACTGAAATCTCCTTTGCATTGATCTGTTATTATTTTCTGGGGCAGGATTTTACCCCTAATGTACGTTAAAAGCGCCTTAAATCCTTAGGGTTCATGAACATCCTACTCTGGTATTTTCACGATTACACCCAAACGCATGCTGATATCATCCAATTGCTTCGAATATGTCTTTCATAGATAGTTGTGCATCTTTTGATACCAATTTTGCCTTTTTACTTCTATTGTTTTTTGTCACGTGCCTTTTATATGTCCACGTGTCAGATATAGAATGTGAAATTTCACATACGCCTATTGACAAAAATATGTGGAAATGATGCAGATTATAGAATGACACAAATATTTAGCTGTAAAACCTTATACAGTACATGTTCGATGACATTTAGTAAGAAGAAAAAAAACAGTAAACTAGCAAAACAAAGGATAAAAAATACAAATTAAAAGATTTGAAACAAAGAAATACATAGAATAATTACATGTAATAATTATAATGATAACATGGATGTTATGATTTAGCGAACGTATCAATGTATGACGATCGTAGGTGCGTCATTATGTTTATCCCCAGTCATTGGATACATACTGCCATCAATCCAGCACACAAGAGTGCACATTTCTAACTCACATGGGAGTCTTCCAGCCTGCATGACACCTTGTATGATGAATACAGTGCTAATGAATCACGTTCCATCCTTCCGGGCACTCTCTGATTCCGAACTCGGGACCTCATATGTGGAAAGCTTGTGCCCTTCCAACCTTTCACACCAAGTCCACGCATATATAATCATAGCTATTTATTACAAGCAAAATCTTTATAATCTGTTTTTAGGCCCTTGGAACTGTTTTCATACTATTTTTGACAATTTTCGTTAAAAATACATAAAATAACCAAACAATCATGCTACAATTCCAAACAAAGTGATTTTGTGTTCATGCATTGTCTCATATGACATAACAAAGCTGCACTCATTATCATAATAGGGGGCTGGGGGTACAAAGGTACATCGACATCGTTTGGAAGAGTGCTAAATACAAAGTCCAAAATAACGAGGTATGAAAGCTGACATGTCTTTGGAATGAGTCTTTTTCAACTGATTAGATGACATCCTTGCAAAGCTTGATAACTTCCATTCGCCAGAAAAAGAAGGCCAACAAAATTAATCCAAAACAACAGCAAGAACATGTTCATGCACTTTTTACACATGACACTGACATTACCACAAGCAGGAAAGAAATGACAGCTTGCTAGTGCAAGTGCAGTCAAACCTGTCTATAGCGGCCGCTCAAGGGACCGGCGAAAAGTGGTCGGTGTAGACAGGTGGTCTCATTAGGCAGGTGGGCTGCCATTTTGAATTTCTGGTCGCATATTGTGCCTATATGCACATGTGTAATGAATTGGCATCTGTACACGCACGTGTCCAGTGGACAGTTTAACATCTGAAATCTTCAATCTTTTTAACGAAAGGGAAATTCGAAAAACCAAAACCTGTCCCATGCTTCTATTGTTAATACGAATACAGCAAGGTATGAGGGAACCACCACCATTACAATTTGATTGTGAGGATTTGGACAATGTTACTAGATCTCTTTAAATAGACTCCTACCACATTTCTAACTATTAAAATCGTACAATACTCTTAAACCGTTCAGGGCCCCGTTGCAGGAAGAGATACAATCGATTGTAAGATGCAAATTAATGGTAAGTCAGATCACGTGTTTCAGATGCGCAAATCTGATTGGTTGAAACGCGTAAATTTTCTGACTTACAATCAATTGTATATTATAATCGATTGTATCTCTTTCTGCAACGGGGCCTAGGACTGATTGATTAAATTGGTTAAGTGCCAACATGGCCAACGAGACTATTTTGCCAAACCACGTCCACGTAATAAATTATTAATACTCAGTAAATAGTACTCCGCGCAAATGTTGAGAAACTAACCGGCTGTTCAAACATCAGATAGAAGGACGCGATGTTATGATACTTATTTATTAATAATTATTTTAATAAATGTTCACTCTTTTGTACACATATAATTATCATTTATAATTATGTACTGAATCTACGTTTGAAAAATATATACGAAAATCTGTCGAATTCCTTATACTCGATGTAATAATGACCCTGGAATATTCAATCCCATATATTAGAGACTAAAATACTTGAATCGAAATGTGATAGCTAGGTGAACAGCCAAAGTCAATCTATAAAGCTGTCTGAAGTTTATTGTCATTATAAAAGTTGGTTTTATGCATTGACCTGCTCAGGATTGGAGCCTTGAGTGACCAGAGGCGACCGTAGTTGATGCCTTGGTCGCTCAAGCGCTAATTTTGTGGTCGCTATACACAGATGTATGTTGGGATCCAAATAGGGTGGTCGCTGGTCGCGTTAGGCAGGTGGTCGCATTTGCGCAGGTCGCTTAACACATGATTTTTCAGGGGAGAACCAGAGAGCGGTCGTTATGAGCAGGTGGTCGCTATAGGACAGGTGGTCGCATTTGCAGGTTTGACTGTATAAGTCTATTCATATTCCAAAATTGTGCTTAATGACGGGGTAGAATCGTTAAGTCTGGCATGATGAAGAATTTTAAATAGGGGAAAACTGCAAAGTGATCAATCAAACCACAATCATGAGGCTACATAATCATATTAAAAAACAGTTATTGTCAGATGCCAATATATAGTTTATTGGTATTTTCACAAATAACCTATACTATACTTGTGGATTATGCTGATGTAAACTTAATAAGCATTTTTATGAATGATACCCCTCTAAATCTAGACGTCATTTAAGATCATACACATTTCTGAAAAGTATTCCTTAATCGCTAAGTATCAATGATGTGCTCAATACATGTTTACGATCACAAATAGTAGTACATACCAGCCTTCTCGCCAGAAAAAAATTACGCTTGGCGCAAAATCAAAAATTTATAGATCGGGAAAATTGCGCTTGGCGGAGCTCTTATCGGCGCGATAGCACCGATCGCGCACGCGAAGCGTAGCGCAGGGGGGAGGGCCGGGAGGGGGGATGTGCCCCCCTCCCGCGCGTAGCGCGAAAACTCAAAACTAGACCATCTTTTGGAGCGAATTTTGACCTCATTTGGGTACTAAAACAGCAATGTAACTCGATCAATTCCCACGTGCATGCAGATAGAAAAAAGACCCAGTCGTCAGAGCTTGACGCCGCGAGCGTGCATGCAACGTTTCAGTTTGAAACGGGCGGTTTAGATCGCCAGCTAGACTCCCGACAATTCCATCATTTTTGTGTCCTCTTTTACATTAAAATGCAGTATTTTACTGTCGGCCGACAGTGAAATACAATGTAGAAAAGGACATGAAAACATTAGATTTTTCTATATAGTCGCCAGCAAGCTGTATAATTCGGGGGAAGCTAGTACATAAACTTTACTCGGGACAGTATGTTGTGCGTTGATGTCATTGTCATAATAATGGCCTCAAAATATAACTATCAACATAATCATAACATGTTTTTTTTCTTTCCTTTTTAGGAAGATGACAGACGGTCCGAGTCAGTAAGAGTATTAGAGTACCACATCCATTTTGTTGCAAGGCTCCTTCAAATCATCGGAAACCGTTCAGCTTCTACAGACATTCGGGCTTGAACAAAAAAATGCAGTAATGCTTTATCATAATTTGTCTATCCCTGTAGTTTTAGTCATCTTCTTTTAATAATTAATTTGTTGACGTCCCTGGTATGGAGTATGATTTAGTTTCATGTGCGACTGCCCTGCCGACTAGCGATGATTTTGATTGTGATGTTTAATCATTAATACTTACCATTTTACTTTAGTATTTCAAATGATGGCTCGGCTATTTTATGATAGTTTTACCCCAGTTTTACTGATAATTTGATAGTCATATTTAAAATAATAACTTGGAGATGATTTTTCTTTAGTATGTGATGATGTACAAAAAAATCAACTGATAATGAATAATGAAAAATAAACGATTACTTGGTATGACTTGGTGATGAATGAGTATGTGAAACTTGATAATGATTGTGTTGAAACGACTATAAAACCATGACAAGACGAAAGTGATGGTGCAAGTAATGACCACATCGATCGGGATTTGGGAATGTCGGCATAATTAAAACTCCACGGCGCTCACGTACCAAAAAGTCTAAGGTAAGTCTGTCAGGTAGGTAATCTGCTATTAATCTGCTTTATGTACATATTATTATAAATTATCAGACAAATTACAAGCCCCAAACAAGTCTATGAACTATGGGAAAGCAATATTTGAATCTATGCCGCGATGTGATCACACAACACACGCGCGCCACGTGGTGGATTTTGAAGCTAAATAACAACAATAACATCGTAAGGCAAGTTGAAGTTGAATTGCGTAAATAGCTAGGCGGGACCGGGAACGTACATGTTGCATGTATGTACAAGGTACCGCACAGCTGCCGTACACACAGAGCTAAGAGATCGAGTCGTGATTATTATACTACTAGCTGTACCCGCGGAAATCCGCGGGTTTTTTGTGAGAGAAAGGCGATGATGATATAGCGATACTTTAAAACTTTATTATTCCCAAAGTCATCACTTAAAGGTAGCGTTGAGTATTGGTATTTCCCGAAGTGCCCCTGATAATTGTTTGTAAGATACGGAAGAACTAACTGTCAAATTTGAAAGAAAAAACAATTTTAATGACAGAATAAACTTTATTTGATCAAAATCGGTTCAGAAACGGATGAAATATCCAGACCATAAAAATATTTGTATTAAAAAATTCTTCACCGGGGAAGGTTGTTGATGATAATCTCTATTGAATCATTATTTTAACAAAACTTTAAATGCACACTTTGTATGAAAATGGTCAAAACCAATCACTCTTTTAGAGAGCGCCCTCTGAGTTGCAAACGACTTTTTATGATGATAACAGAGGATTTACTTAGTCGTTTGTAATTGTGTATACTTTTCGAGCATGGTGAAGTTTTAAGTATTATTTTGTACCGTAATGGTGCAGGTTTTGATTACTAAAGTTAAGTTTAACCAATACTCAACTATCCCTTTAAATAGTATACTATAGGACAAAATAAACACGGGGCGACTCAATCCCGCCCCACAACACGTCGGGGCCCCGTCCAACGATGTCATCCGGTCAATGTATTACATTAGATACAGTTCACTATATAATATGCTCGTGTACTTGCTAATAAAGTAGCTTTGCCGCTCCACCCCACCCCCCCCCCCCCCCCTCCCTCGACCACCAATTGCCTGCATGACACATAACCCCGTGTCCCCTAAGCTTTTCATATCCAAACTAAATTCTTCGGCGTATATATATTTTGTCATATTCTTGTCAAACCAGATGATGAATGTTCTTTGAAGGGAATAGTAGCCGTCTATATGCCTACATGTATTGCATAATAAATGAGCAGATACCTCCCACATCCATTCTACCCCCCCCCCCCCCCCCCGGGCCCCCAGACGTCTTCTCTGGTATAGTACAAATGTAGTAGCTTCCACTGATTCACGACTGGCATAATACAATAATCTTACCGCAAGTTGGCGAGGTTGTATAATCGTGTATGGAGCAAAAAGAGTGACCATTGTCGATGGTCAGTGAGCTATGCAAACAAACTCCGCTACGGCGGGGTGATTAAGAAGACTCGTGGCTTAATACAATGCACAGCCTTCTACCCGAGTGTTATCGAGCGCAGCTAAATTGAAGCTGTCGTCATTTTATCGTTACTGCCTTTGCAAAAACGATGCCAAACGGGAATAGCGATCATTACCATACCATCCGCCTAATATAAAAATTGATATTTTTTAAAACCTGGGTAGTTTTGCAACGTGTAAAATTCAGAAGGCTTTCTCATATAATATTCGTTTTATCGACTCCGTTTTATATTTCGTCGAACAAAGTTGCGGCGATAAATCGTTAGTCAGTGCTCGGCGCCTTAACTTTAGCAACCGGCATTGCTGACTTTCCCTTTTCTTCGATCTGGAGGACGACCACGGGGCGGGGGCGACTCGGGAATACCTTATTGTCCTCCGCAAAACGTATATCCTTCGATCCCGACGGTCGGGGAGTCGCCGAATTCTCGGGGTGAGGATATCTCGAGTGGGACACATTTGGGGGGTTGAAGCTTACCGTATTAATATAATAGATAGATCACCGTAAATAATGTCACGTAAAACTTGTAAGATATTTTGATCGCCGAATCATTGTTGGTAAGTTCATGTTTGATATTAAATTACCTTTACCTCGAATAGACTACTTGCATGCTTCGAAAGAAAACACAAATGGTATTTTACGTCGTTTCAACGTTCTAATCATGGACTGTTTGCAGCATGCAGCTGCACACACGAATGCCAATGCAATGAACTTACAGTCACAATTTGAACGTGTATCTCACTGTTAAAATGACGCAAAATTTATCTTTGGCTGTCTTTCTGGAGATTTGAAAGTAGTTTATTGGAAAATAATTTAATATTGATCATGGACTTGACGGCGAGGTTGCGATAGTTCTGATATTTGTATTGAAAAATTCATGAGAAACTATACTTTGCGTACGGGCTGGGTTGAATAGGGTTTTAGAATTTACTATACTGCTTCTGACAGCGTATTACTCTTGGTCTGGGTATGGGGTGGGTGGGGTGGGTGGGGCCCGGGTGGGGTAGGGGGGGGGGGGGATGGGCGCACGCACATTATTCAATGGGGACACGTACTTATTTTATTTACACACCATTCCTTTTTTTAATAAATATAAATTGGGGGTCAAACTCGAATTGTATCGAGGACCAACCCGTAACACCCATAAAGTAACAATTCAAGCTAATCTCACTACTTACATTTTGTACTGTAATCGCGGTATTGCCTCTGCCTCAGTTCGACATATTATTTCCTTGGCTTCGCCTCTCTCCATCTTAATGTCTCGTGTCGGTCCGTCTGACGACCATCAGTCGGGATATATTTTCATAATTCGCCAAGGAGAAACACCGGGCCTCGTATACCATCACTGATAATTTTCTTCAGTAGGAATTTATAATATATTCGACTTATATAGCGCCTAATAATGATTGATAATCTTCTCTAAGCGCTTTACAATAATATAGTGATCACCGATCATGCACCATCATCCTTTATGTCATAATCACAGTAAAGTTGATCATCACATTTCATAATTACCATCACTTCATCAGTTCATCATTTCCGATATAATCATGCATCCCCACCGTCATGCTCATCATCTTCATTATCATTTCATCATCCTCGTCCGTTCATCATTCATGTCATAATCATCACCGTCATCCTCATCTTGATCATCCGTTCATCATTTCCGATATCATAATCATACATGCCCGAGATCGTCATGCTCACACCATCTTCATTATTATTTCCTCATCCTTTATCCCATCATGGCATGATCGTCCTCAGTCCAATGATTAATCTTTGTGCAAACAAATTATCAGCTATCCTATGAAAGTTTGTAACTTAAACCTTTCTTTCTGCATGTGTGTTTTCCCCGGGCCGTTATCTGATGCCGTTTGTCCCTTTATTCTCTATCAATTTATTTTCCATTTATATCCGAATCTAAGTTCTAACTGTTGATCATGTCTAGGTATTATTTTACAGCTTATACAGCCAATTAACGTTTCCTTATAATCGCTCAAGTCGGACCAAAATGCCCTCATTGTTTATTCCCCTTAACTGGTTATGACTTTAACTATCTAGTATAATCCCTTTGTCTTATAAATATAATTATCTCATGCCCAGCATGATCCGTCTCATGTTGTGCGTCCGTCTTCAGCTCTATTTGGACGATCCCTTTCTCAGTGTCTGACTGTCTGTAAATGAAAACAAATATGAAATAAAACATGTCTAGATTATTATCAAAACATGTAGTAGCGTGTTATGATCGCGGGAAAATCATAATGATTTTCTCTGATCATAATACGCAGAAAACAAAATGCTATTGTCGATCGTACAATAATAACAAACCGGCCACGTGCGTGCACGGTGCTCC
Source organism: Echinarachnius parma (assembly GCA_037951105.1). Lineage (NCBI taxonomy): Eukaryota > Metazoa > Echinodermata > Echinoidea > Clypeasteroida > Echinarachniidae > Echinarachnius > Echinarachnius parma. Next base: position 156,583 of record JBAMJV010001591.1, on the reverse strand, counting down.
GCGATCAGAGCTAGAGCACCTCTTCGCATAGCGGCCTGGCGCGGGGCAGCCCGCCGCGCCGCCTGGCCCGCTTCCGAACGCTTTCCGACGTGTGACTGGGAGTCTTGAGGTTCGTTTCTGAGATACTCGCGACGACCGCGCGCGCAGGGAAATCGCATAGGGATCGCATATCAATGGGAAATCGCCGCAGAAAATATGATGAGAAAGTCTTTTCATGCGGTGAAAACATTTCCGTAACATTTAGCATGAGAAACTGTTTGTATAAACATGATTTATTTGCAATTTACTTCAGGCGCTTGGCGCTGAATATTGCGCTTGGCGGCACACTTGGCGGGGGAAGTTTGCGCTTGGCGCGGGAAACTCTACCAACTCATTACGCTTGGCGGCGCCCGCCAAGTGTTTTATACACTGGCGAGAAGGTTGGTACATACAGTCATGTAGTTCTTGAAACCACAGATGTTGTGCAGTTGACAGCTAACACAGGAACTGCCCTGAGCTTCCTCAGTGAGAACAGTGTTTGGGTGAAAACAATTTAATAGTTAATGAGTCCTGGAGACATGTACAGTCACCGATATACCATAGTTTGTTAAAACCATCAACCTGACCAGTTCGAGGATTCAAATCATTGACAAGGTGCCATATACAAGCTGTTTATAGTGATCCCTCTTGAGGATCTTTTCTCAATATAGAACATGCTTCTCCATGGGAGGTTAGGTCACCATCAATGAGTAGTATGCAATGTCACGGATTCAAAACAGTATTAGGTCTATGTTTTTCTAAATGTTAAGTGCTCATTCATGATATACATTGTTACATGTGTGTCCTTCTAGTCCAATGCACATTTCTATGAGTCAAATACAACTTATAATTATGTGGACTTGTTGAAACAATGATGTACCATGCATTATAACTTAAAAGTGTACGATGGTTCAGAAAATGGCCTACAACATTAACACAAATTGTAACATTATTTAAAGATGTAGAGTAGGTCACTTTTTTTTCTCTGGTACGATTATCATTTTTTTATCATGATTGTTTTTGTCCATGCCCATTACTGTGTTTGATTGTATTATCGTGTACATGAATAAAATAATCTTCCTACTAGTGCTGTTGACGAGTCCCGGGTACCCGGGTCCCGCCGAAAAATGTCGAGTCCCGGGCGCAAAAATCGATACTCGATATCCCGAAAAAAAAAGCAAAAAGTCCCCTTTTTGAACGCCCGAGTTATCTGCCACTCTCATTTTCTTTTTCCCTCTTAGAACTCCCAAGTTTTTCTGCCCACTCTCATTTTCTTTTTCCCTCTTTGAACTCCCGAGTTAGCTGCCCACTCCCATTTTCTTTCTGTCCTTTTTGTGTTCATACTCTGTAATAATATGCTAGTTATCATTCAGTTTATTAACTCATGATATGCAATTGTATTAAACCTTTGTTTGAAAACCTTCATATTTGTCTATCGATCTCTTCATTTATGTATGTATACCTATATCGCGCACCGCATGTGCATCGAATGTAACAAGGCACAATCCCCCAGATCCCACATACATGATACATTTACAGGCGCTCAATGCATAGCCCCAAACAACCACTGATCGACTATTCATGCATATTCATGATGTCACAGCCATCAAAAGGCGACAGCACTTGTGTACGTTAGATCGGTGCCTCGCCAGCTAGCCCATACATGTAGTGCGCTGTAACTGATAACAGTACCACGCACTGATACACATTAGAGGCGTGGCCTATTCAGCTACAGCCAATCGAAGCGTAGTAGCATGGAAGCACCGATTGTGCAGTACTAGTACAGTACTACTGCCCAATCGGTGCTTCCATGCTACTACGCTTCGATTGGCTGTAGCTGAATATAGGAAGCACCGATTGGTGTGTGGTCAATGTGTGTTGGTGTGTGCGTGCGCTAGGTATAGAGCTGGAGCACGTGTTTTTCTTTGGAAATAATTTGTGAGTTGTAAACCTGAGAATGGATCGAGGGGCCATCTACCATATATGCGCTGCATTTTTGTCACTTGAATGAAACATGTTTTCCAGCGGCATGACATGCCGATAGCGAAATCAACAAATGGATTAATTTCGGGTACCCGGGACTCGCCCGAAAAATTATCGCGAGTCCCGGGTAGTAAATATACCCGAAATCGACAGCACTACTTCCTACTTAACAAATTAACAACAATTCGACTGAGAGTTGAGGTAAGCGCTACTGCCTTTGCCGCTTCATTTATGTTCCCTTATCTTTCCCTACAGGTTACACCTACAAAATATTTACACTCATTGCTGACTTCTGTATTAGTTCCATGTTAATATTGGCAAAATATGTAACACACATAAAACATATAAGTGCATTTTTGTCAGATACATCATTAAACTGTTATTAGTAAGAAAATCACTTTATTAAATGGTTCATATTGTATTATATTCTTTATTAAGGTCTATTGTATACCTGTACTCGATGTCCTCATTCTACAATATGTACATTTCATTATCAAACCTATTTTACCTCTATTATAATGATTTAGTAAAATAAGATACCAACAATACACTATAAGGAACTCATATTCCTATGTATTTTATTGTTTTCAATTGTTTATGTGTTTTATTATTCTATTGTTTTCGTTTATATCATTTCATAAACTTTAACAAATTAAATTGAATGCCATTTGGAGAACTTCAAATACAAATTGTGTAACGTTTTAAATATCTTGAGCATTTCAATGCGTTTTTGTATATAACTGAACGTGCAATTTCAAGTCGTTTGTATAATACGCGACTTAAAATGACACGTGACACATTAACCGAAGATATTATGCAGACAAATTTGGTATCAAAAGATGCACACGACTCTACAAGACTACAGAATACAAATCTGAAGCGATGTGATGATATCATAATGCTTTGTAGTGTAATTTTGTAAATTATAGCACAGACAAACCTTCATGAACCCTAAGGATTTAAGGCGCTATTAACGTATATTATGGGTTAAATCGTTTGTACGCGTTTTGTGAACTTCCAGTAGCTAGATCGCGAGGTTGTCCACCTAGGTTGTGATCCTAGAAGGTCCTAGAAGACATTTCTGGTGAACAACCTTTTATAACATTCCATGTATGATATCCTTAAAAAAGGGGTGTTTGCTCCCTGGGTATTGACTCCAATCGACCATTATGCAATGGGCCATTCTTGGTCATGTATGTGACCCAAAATATGAAATTTTTATGCCTCCGCAACGAAGTAGCCGGAGGCATTATGTTTTCGGGTTGTCCGTCCGTCCGTACGTACGTACGTACGTACGTCCGTCCGTACGTCCGTACGTCCCGTTCTCGTGATCTCGTGATCTCAAGAACCGATTAACGGATTTTCACCAAACTTGGTACATGTATGTATCTTGGGGGGCCAATGATCTGATTAGATTTTGGGGTCATGAGGTCAAAGGTCAAAGGTCACAGAGCTCATTATATATGCAAAAATAGCTCGTGATCGCGTTATCTCAAGAAGGGATTGACAGATTCTGACCAAACTTGGTACATGTATGTATCTTGGGGGGCCGATGATCTGATTAGATTTTGGGGTCATGAGGTCAAAGGTCAAAGTTCACAGAGCTCATTATATATGCAAAATTAGCTCGTGATCGCGTTATCTCAAGAAGGGATTGACAGATTCTGACCAAACGTGGTACATGTATGTTCCTTGGAGAGCCAATGAACTGATTAGATTTTGGGGGTCATGAGGTCAAAGGTCAAAGGTCACAGGGCTCATATGTAAAAGTAGCTTGAGATTGGAAATCTCAAGAACTGAATATCAGATTTCAATCCAACTTGATACCTGAATGTATAATAAGGAACAATTGTAGTCATTAGATTTTGGGGTCATGAGGGCAAAGGTCAAGGTCACTTATAGATCAGAATTGTGATACGTCAAGATCTAAAAGACAGAGTACCATCAAAATTGAGTTGACAGAATTAATTCTGTGTACATGTTGATTTGGGCTTGACATAAATAAATTGCGTAATGGCGGAGGCATCATTTTCGACTGCGCGCAGTCGAAGATCCATCTAGTTTGAAATAGGATGCTAATATTTCAGTAAGTATAGGAGGTATGATGATGTGAACATGACTTGCATATGTTGAAAACTTTCAAGTGTAACACAAAAGATTTTATTAAGATTACGTTACCCAAGGACAAAGGTCAAATGGCATCGGTCACGTGTGTGACTTTGCACGGGAGCATTTTTGAAGAAATTTTTAAAAACTCAATTTCACTTTGAAAATCCTGTGAGATATGAAAAGCTCAAATGTTCATATTAGTATCAGACAACAGATATGTATCTGTAAGTAAGAAAATGGTACAAAAAATAAATAAACTCAAACAATTGTTTTTTAATGTATGTTATTGTGTGGGGATGTCTGGGTCACGTGTGTGACATACTGTACAATGTGAATGGAAATGGGAATTTTACAAATATTAGGTTTAGATAGTAACATGAAGTTCAATTGTCACAAAGTTGGTATCAACATGTACAGGAGAGTAAGAGGAATGAGCTAGCTTAATCATTTTTGGAGTTATGAATTTTTTAAAAATATTGAATTATGCAAATTTATGCAAATGAGTAATGCATTTTCAATATTTAGTGTAAAACATATATTTTATAAAACCTAAGATATTAATCTTTCCAATAATGGAATAAAACAACAGAAAAAACAAGCTTTAGTTTTTCCAAAAAAGTTTCACTTTTCAAAGAATGGCCCAATTTGAGACTTGACAAAAAGAATCTGTCGGGCCAGTAAAATGTTTGGTGGCCCGATCGGGCTAGCAAATGTTGAAACTTTTGTGCAAAGAAATTATGGTGATTATTTGCAAATTTGATCCCTCACAGAAAACACTTGATTTGTGGATTTAAAAGAGAGGAAAGAGAGGTTTAAAATTAAAAGTTTTGATGAGAGCGCATTTTGTTTTCCGCCGACAAGAAAGTCGTAATGTAACACACACTTTGGATAGGTAGAACGATGCTCATAATTGTTTTGATTTTGCTGGTGGCCCAATCGGGCAAAAATATAACAATTGCATACCTGCCAACCAGTCCGTTTTTGTCGTATTTAGTCCGATTTTTTACTCAAAAAAGGGTAAAAAGAGTAAAAAAATCGGACGAGTACGATTTTTAAGTCAGGGGAAAAAAAAAAAAAAGTATATATACACAAATACATATAGCTCATACATACATAAAGCTCATTAAGCCAAAATATTCATGATCTTTATCATTGAAGTATTGCTCATTCAGTGTGGTCATATATGTTTAAAAATAAGGCTAAGATAGCACAAGAGAGCATCTAGAACCCTAGAGCTGGACCCCGGCCGCAAAGGACTTCGTGCTTCGCGCTCACATAAGAGTAAGATTTTTCATTTTCAAATGTTGGCAGGTATGCAATTGTATAAATGATAGGAAATATCAAGAAAATAATGGTTGTACTAGCGAATATATAAATTTAGAGAAATGGTGGTCGATTTGTAACAGTTTAATTTGTGTTGTTTTCCATTCTGTTTACCCCACACCCCTGTTATGCAAATAGAGCATTCCAATCATGAAATCTGAGACGGCAGTGTACATGTAAGCATAGAATGATGTCAAATTTGTATAATAACAGTGAATTTTCCAACTTTCTACAGTTATGAATGTGCTATGAATTTTCTCCTTTTTTCTTTTGTTTTTCTTTGTTTTTTTCGGGCCAACAAAATTCGGTTTCGGGCCACCAATTGTGGAAAAATACTCATTTTACTTGCTTCATTTTGAGCATTGCATTTTGTCATAAATGTGTACTTGTACAAGTCACTGGAAGAAAGTTTTATGTTGCCTATTAAAGAAATGTTTACACTCCATACATTGTACATGGCTCTTTGTTCATCGTTCCTTGTAATAATACATAGCTCAACCTGGCGGCTGATTGAGAAGGATGGCATCACTATCGACAGCCGTCTGCATACCATCGTGAGAGGAGAGGATGAGGCCGCTATGGTGGAGTCAGTCGGCCTTGCTATGGTCAAGCTGCCCGATGTCATGCTCCGCCTCCGCCCAGACGTTGTCGTTGTCCATGGCGACCGCTTCGACGTGCTGTCCCTGGCAGCTTGTGCGGCGCTCATGAACATCCGCATCGTTCACGTGGAGGGTGGGGAGGTGAGCGGGACCATTGACGACAGTATACGACACACCATCTCCAAGCTGGCGCACTACCACGTCTGCTGCACGGAGCGCGCACGCAAGCGCCTGCTCGCAATGTGTGAGGACAATGACCGCATCCTGCTCGCCGGCTGCCCGTCTTATGACATGCTGCTCAGTGCGCACACAGAGGACTGTGAGGTAAGTTCTGGGCAAAAATCATAGACCTGTGTTACTCCCTTTTTGCCAAAGCACATACCTATTCGACCAATTCAAGCTCAGATATGATTTAACAATGACATTTTCACATAATTGTTGAAATGCTGCTATAACAGCACTCTTCTTACTGCTCTCTACTTTAAACAAATTGTTTTTGCTTGTATGCTTAAAACAAAATGTATTCATTTAATTACTTCTCTCAAGCCATCGGCTTTCTGGGTAATTTGCTAGTCACATAATTATAAATGTTATTTGCTGTTTTATGAAAGTAATAAACAGAGTATTCCTGATCCTCTGAAGAAGATTCTGCTAGGATAATCAATTTAGGTCCCATTTTGACTCTCAAAGCAATAAACTGAATTGAAAGGAATACCTCAACAGGTGGATGAAGGGATAGTGTGGCACATGTAGTACTGTAAATGCAGTTATTTGAAAAAAAGTTAATTAAATTGTCTTAAACTATAATATGCGTTTGTTGTTCCCTGCAGGCCATCCTGAACAAGTGGACGAAGGGACAGGGGAGCAAGCGGGAGTACATCATGGCCCTGCAACATCCGGTCACAACCAACATCGCCGATTCACTCAAGATGTTTGGTCTCATGGTGGATGCCCTCCTCGAGTTCAACAAGAGAGTCATCATGCTCTTCCCAAACATTGATGCAGGTAGGAATTTATCAATATTTTTGAATTGTTCAAAATCTCTCTCTCTCTCTCTCTCTCTTATTCATGTTCAGTTGTTGTTCAACTATAATTCCTTTGCACAAACTGAAAGGCTGGTTTATTTCTTGGTGACAATTCTCTCCTTGAGTTCAACAAAGAAAGAGAGTCATCATGCTCTTCCCAAACATTGATGTTACATGTAGGTAGGAATTAAAGTGATGCTTGAACTTTATACAATTTTCCAAAAGTTATATTTAAGACTTCAATCATATACCAATATTATTGTAAGATTCTTCTGAATCTTGTGATACTATCATAGAAAAAGAACAATGTTAAATAAGTGAAAAGGGGTGAAAATTTATATAAGATTTTATCCCCCAATCATTTGCGCGAATGATGCAAATTTGGATACTATGATGAATGATCGCATTTTCCAAATTTGTTCGTTCCGGAGCGCTTTTCAATTCAATCTTAAATATCTCTAATTAGTGAGACATCAAAATTTAAAAAACCCATTTCATTCTTAATAAGTTAAGCCAATCAAGAGAAGTGTGAAAGCTCCAAGATTTTGGTTGAATTTGACAAAGACAATGAATCATTTTGATAATAATTTATAATTTTTCAAAATCTCTCTCTTTCTTATTCATGCTCATTTGTTCTATGACTCCTTAAGCACAGGAAACCAACAGGCTGGATTATTCTTGGTAACAATGCTTCCAAGGGAGTGGAAAAGGTGTACTATAAAATGTTCATAATGTTTTCAATGAATAAGGTATGAACGTCGATGAAATGTAAAAATGCAGACGGATTGCTCTCAATCATATTTGGCACTATGTACATGAATGTACTATAATTTTCTCTTCCTTTTTGTTTTTAACCTACAGGGAGCAAAGAGATTGTGCGCATCATGCGTCAGAAGGGGATTGAGAACAACCCGCTGTTCTTCCCCGTCAAACACATTCCCTTCGAGGAGTTCATCATCCTCGTGGCCAACGCTGGCTGCATGATCGGTAACAGCAGTGCGGGCATCAGAGAGGCGGGGGCCTTTGGCACCCCAGTGGTCAACCTCGGCTCCAGACAGACTGGCAGGGAAGCAGGTATGGATCCCACTGCATATTTGTGTTGCTCATTTCCACATTTTACTCACATAGTTTACAGCTTTGAGCTCTGGCAGGCTTGGATAGACTAGCCTGGCCACACTCACATGAAATCTGTCCACCCTAACCCCTCCCCTACAATATTTTATGCCAACGTGCCAGACCCTTTTCAGACTACTTATGTAATTTTGTTATTACAATCTGAGATGAAATATCTAGTTCTTTTCAGAACTATCAATTTCTTACTCCTTTCTACATGTGATACTGTAATTCATTCAAATGAATTTGAATATGAATTTAAATATTGCTCATTTTAAGCGACAGCCATAAGGGCTGAAGTGTATAAATGTCTTTACAACATTCTACATGCAAAGGTTAACAAATCATGGACAAAGAACATAATGCACCTGTATATAAATCACTTATTTCCGTCAACATATATTTAATATATTTTTTTGGGAGATTTAAATATACTGTTATTTATAACATGATCAATTTCTTCCCCTTCTACCCACAGGTGAGAATGTGGTCCACTGCCGAGATGCAGACACCACTCAGAAGATCCTGCATGCACTGGAAATACAGTACCAAACACAATACCCACCGTAAGTTCTCTCTAAAAAGATCAAAGACGAAGGTCCTCCTCCCAAATCTACATTATTCCCCCCAAAGACAATACCCTCTGGAAGTTGGCTCTATTCCCCCCTCCCCCTTCCCACTCCCCCTCCCCCTCCCCCTCCCCCTCCCCCTCCCCTCCCCCTCCCCCTCCCCCTCCCCCTCCCCCTCCCCTCCCCCTCCCCCTCCCACTCCCCCTCCCCTCCCCCTCCCACTCCCCCTCCCCCTCCCCCTCCCCCTCCCCCTCCCCCTCCCCCTCCCCCTCCCCCTCCCCCTCCACCCTCCCCTCCTCCAAGTATTCATCACATTTTGTTAGACAATATTTGACTTATTCTATCCTGCAATTCCACTTTAATTCATACACGTCATCCAAAATTATTGATTGACGATGGACTATTTGGTAACGGCTGCTCAAACAGTGCAGCTGCTAAGATCGTCAATAATTTTGTGAGTGAGCAAACATATATGTTAATTGAATATGAAATGCAACATATGTGAGTTTTATATGAAACGTTTATACATCTACATGTACAATAATGGTCTATTTGAAATAGCCTTTCTGATGTAGTGCTATTAAGAAAAGTTCTTGTTAGACATTATTTCTTGAAATGATCAAACGAATTATTGACCTGTTTCTGGAGGTGCAAAATTATATAAATAAGATAACAATTTGCCTTTCGATTTTGTTTGATGGTCTGCAATGTCTTTCAGAGTGTTCTGTATTACATGTACATTTCAAAAAAGGAACAAGAAACTGACCTCTTTAAGGATGGAAACTGCCATTATTTTAACCAGAATCATTATTCAATAAAAGTTCTTATAAAATAATTGTTAAAAGTTAAAGACCTTCCCGTGCCAATGTTGGCACATAAGGCGGCGCCTATCTCCGATTCATTAGCCCTAGGCCACACGTCTACTAAATGTAGCGAAAGCTACAGAAGGGGGCCAGTCCTCTGGTAACTTGTGTGATTAACTTTCCCTTCTCCATTCTATAAATGCCGAGTGCCTGGCTAGAAGGCAGAGGGTACCATTTTTAAAGTCTTTGGTATGACCCGGTCTGGGTTCGAACCCGGGACCTCCCGTGCATAAGGCGGACACTCTAACCGCTAAGCCATAATAATTGTACAATCCCCAATAAAGTTTACCTACAAGTTTATTTTCCTCAATGCCATACGGCTAAAGGGTCTAAAGAATGTTCTATGTGTCTATGTGTCTAAAAGTCATGTTTCGTCTGCCAAATAATGTAGGTCAAACATGCTGTTCCCAGAATAATCAAGTTATTTAAGACTTTGAAGACCGATGCGACAGTTCAAAAGCAGTTTGTTTAAAGTCTAAAAATGCGTCTAAAATATGTCTTGAAGTGTCTAAAAGTCTGTTTCATTTTCTGTCCGTCAACAAATATAGGTCATTCATTTATGGGGATGGCCATGCGGTTCCCAGAATCATCAAGTTCTTCAAGACCTTGAGGAGCGATGAGACGATTCAGAAGCAGTTCATCTTTCCCCCGATGCCCGACAGCATCAGCATGGACATCGACCACATCCTGGAGACGCAGAGCGCCCTCGCTGTTGACATGGGGGGAACTCAGCTCAGAGTGGCTCTGGTTGCCGCCGATGTAAGCACTGTAGTCAGTTATTGAACCCATTGCCTACGGGAGCCTGGTGGGTCCTGAGTTAAATCTATGGGAAATGCAATATCTAGTAGGGACACTCAGGTTAACCATATATGTGCCTCGCCATCCGCAGGGGAGCCAGAAGTCGCAAGATGTCGAACCTCAGAAATCACGATTGATTTGAAATTGCATGAAAAAGTGAAAAAAAATATTATTGCCTCATGCATTTCCCTGATATCTGTTCTACCGGTACGCAAAATATCCAGTAAAAATATCCAGTGGAAAGGTAAAAATTAAGCAGAGTTTTGAAGCATGTTTTTTGCAGTTTTGAAAAGTTTGCGTTCCAAAATTATTTGCCACTAAAAGCGATCGATATTAAGCTCCGCCTCTTAACAACCCCTTTGTGCTAAGTTGGAATCTAGGTAGCCGTCAAGAACGGCCAGCGCACATCGAGATTCTTTAATCCCTATTGACTGCGCGGTCGCTTGCACGGAGATTAGTAATCCAAATGGCCTCCATTGTATAGTGGCCCTATTGAGTTTGACAAAGTATGTTTATGACAATACGACTCAAGTCCTATCCAATTAACTGCACACCCACCCCCCCCCCCCCCTCCAACCTCATACACTATGTACACCACTGGTGGAGTGTGAGTATTATATAGATTAAAGAATTTATAATAAGGCATACCCCCCCCCCCCCCCCCCCTCCACACCACCAAAAAAAAAAAAAAAAACGCTATTTAGAGCTTGTTTTAAGTTGGCTAAAGCACAATCCCACTCTTTTATATACCCTCATTTTGAAGTTGACCGAGGCTCGCCTCCGTTACTTAGACACCTGTTTCAAAATTGTCTAAGGGACATCCCCGGGCATCCCCGCCAAAAGAACGAAAACAAACCCTGTACCAACGGATCCCCCCTCCCCCTCCCCCTTTGGTACCTGGGGCCTCCCCCTCCAAAATGTCTAGCTTCGATACCCCGTTTTACTTTTCACGTATCAACATACTGTTCTTTGTAATAGTTTTTACATTACGCACCAGACGCAAGTTTGCATTCCTAAAATCAAACTTCCAGTCAATACCGATTAATCGAACAATAAACAGAGCCAGAGCGGAATCCCTTTTGTTACCTGAAAGTGCTCGCTATTGTATCATGTGCTCGATGTGTACAGTTTATCGTTCCAAACCCACTTAAATTGTAATTAAATCTGTTCATATCTCTACAATGCATGGATAATATTCAACAGTTTCTGGAGGGAAGGCGTATATCATACATATTTACTGATATGCAAGTTTTCAAGAAAATTGAATAAAGGTTGCTACGACATTCTATTCATGCAATCGGTTCATTTATGGCCTGCTTAAAACGCTAATTTCACTTTTGAAATGGATGTAAAGTTTCTTTCAATATCTAGTATGGAACAGGTTAACCCTACGGGAACCTGGTGGGTCCTGTATTGAATCTATGGGAAATGCAAAATCTAGTCGGGAACTGGTTAATATCCAGGAACTAGCAATGAAGTATATGCTAGTTTTTAATATTTAAAAGTAAAGTCCCCATTGTATTTATTAAAACTTTACTTTCAAATCATAACACATTTCATTCTTCTGTTACCATAAGCCAAACAACAAGGTACAAGAGAAATGTGAAAGTTCCAAGTGATTTGGGTTGAATTTGACAAAGTCACTGGATCAATTAAATTATGATTTCACTATTTGTGTTAAAAATAACAATCTTTGTATTTTTTTTGGTTTTCCGTTTGAAATCTTTCAGGGTGAGATCAAGCTGCGCAAGTCCAAACTGACGCCCCACGTTGGCAACGCTGAGAGGATGGAGGCCTTGCTGGAACTCATCATGGAGGCCATGCACGAGAGCTATGCACTCAACTGCAGGGTGTTGGGAGTCGGTACGTAACACTCGTACATACAGTACCTTACCATTCCAGGCATGTGAGACTTCCTCGTTTCCGCGGAATTCCGCGTTTTTGAAATATAAAATCGCGGAATAATTGCGGAATTCCGCGTTTTTATTGTTAATTTTTTTTATTTGTTTTAAATTTTTTTTTTTTACTTTACTTTACTTTATTAAATGTATAGAGACAACATTTAAACGTAAATCTGACCAAATCTTACCTAGTAATTTTGGAAGAATTATGAAAAATGGGTCGAGAATGCATTTTAATACTCAAAAACGTCAAGGCCTGGACCCCTGCCGCAATGGACTTTGTGCTTGCAATGTGCACTTCCTGCACACTTGTGCAATTATGCTGCGACTTTCCTCTTTTTTTTTCTTACCCCACTCACATGCCTGCATTCTGATGTGTGTCATAGGCAATGCATAAACATTGCATGGCTGGTGATCAAATTTTCTTGTGCCAACACATGCATTATATAATTCATGTACACTGTAGATAAGGCAATTGTTCATATAGCGTGTAAATGTTCAAACATTGTAAATGCTCCCAAGTGAGTAGAAAATGCACTTTGAATAATTTGATGATATGTGACATCCGATCACTTTGTAAGAAATAGTATCAAGTGCAGACAGACCTTAGCAGCCACCAGTGACCACAGTGACCACAGTACTAAATTTGATCCCCTGTTAAGAAAGGCAATGTTTATGAAACCTGTCTATAAAGGTCACCTGTTTACAGGGGGTCAATTGTCTTGCTTTCTTTAGGTGGTCACTACAAAACGGGTTTTACTGTCAGTTCATTTTCAGTTTGATCTAAGAGTTGTACATTTATCTAAGCTATATTTTTGTTCCGTGCTATTTAAAGATTGCCAAGCGTTACGATGCTACACCGCTGTGCGCCATTTTGAACTACGAGGCTAGTTTGTGCGCACTGCATTACCGTATTTGCCGGTGTATAAACCGCACATGTGTATTAACCGCACCCCAACTTTGGGTTGTCATCTAATAGGACAAAAAAATGTCCTGATAGTGGAACTGTGCTGGGAATCATTGCACCTTAATCAAATTCCATGATTTTCCCCATAACTTTTGTAAACTTTAAGAACACAAAGCAACAACAACAACAACAAAAACGACACATGTTTCTGATTGGAGTACTAACAATTCATACCTAAAAAGCCTATCAAGCTTTTCACTCCACATAAACTGATATTATAGCCATTTGTGATATTTTCCTGAAATATATTTCTCTATCTCTGTGTATTAACCGCTTCCCCCTTTTTGCACGTTGAACTGTATGGAAAAAGGTGCGGTTAATACAACAGCAAATACGGTGTACACTGAGTCAGTGTGTATTATGCACCATGCGCAGGGGTGTTTGCAAGATGGCACACCACGCATCTGATTTACAAATTGGCACCACCCTCAAATCCAAACTTGTTTTTCTCTTTTCTCCCCCAACAGGCATCAGTACAGGTGGACGGGTGAATTCACATGATGGGGTGGTCATGCATTCTACTAAGGCCATTGATGGTAAGACTCAAATACAGGGTTGGGGACAATTTATATTTTATTGGGAAAAAATAGCTTTAAGTTATTTTTAATTTTTAAACACTTAAATTTTTTCTCCATTGGCTTATGTAATTTACCAAAACTCAGAATTAACAATACATTTTTTTGGTCATTTTACCTACTAATATAATGTATTTTTTTTGTTAATGTGGCAAAGCAACAATTTTGACTTTACTTGCCCAACTGTACTACTGCAAAAAGAAATGAATTTGTATCGACTGCCTAAATCTGGTGATTTATTCTTTAAAAATTAATTCTGCACACAATCAAAAACAGATAATGAAATTTAGATTTGTGTAATGCATTCGTTTGCAAGTTTTTGTAAACTTTGTCAAATCGTTTCATATTTGAGATAAATTAAAATTAACAATTAAGGTTTCCCCGGGATTTGAACCGAGAAAAATGATCATATTTGAGATAGTAGTGTCGCTGAGTCCCGGGTACCCGGGTCCCGCCGAAAAATGTTGAGTCCCGGGCACAAAAATTGATACTCGATTTCCCGAAAAAGGGGGAAGTCCCCTCATTGAACGCAAGAGCTTTCATGTTCATTCAAGTGACAAAAATGCAGCGCATTTATTACAATAAATCATCTTCTAAAATACAGCAAATTCGTAAATGAATTATATTTTTAGCATTTCTCACATGATTTTAACGGAATTATGTTAACATGCTGTTTAAATTTACCTTGATTACGAAATTTCTGACAAGAATAGGACCGATTGTATCTTCAACAGACTTCACTGAATATGAATTATAAAACCAAAACCAAAAACCGCAACACGTGTATTAGGTTTGCGAAATCGCAACTATCATGTATGGTTTTCGGTGCTGCACATAACCTACGAAATACGAATGGAAAATGAAATTGTATTGGGAGTCTTTGATTTATTTAGATTTTTTGAACAGCATATTACCAATCATGTCAGAAATAATTAATTTACAATGTTGATGTATTTTAGAAGATGATTTATTGCCATAAATGCGCTCAATGTTTGTCACTTGAATAAACATGTTTTCCCAGCTGGCGTGACATGCCGATCGTGTAATAAACAAATGGGTAAATTTCGGGTACCCGAGACTCGCCCGAAAATTTTTCACGAGTCCCGGGTAGTAAATACTCCCGAAAATGACAACACTAATTTGAGATGCTACACATGTAAGTCGTACAAGATTGATAAGCCTTAATATAGTAATAAAAGTGTTATGACTAAAGGTTTACAATCGCAATGCATTTGTACACACACAGGTTGGGATGAGGTGGATCTACGCACACCAATCGAGACCAAGCTCCATCTGCCCGTCTGGGTGGATAACGACGGCAACTGCGCTGCCCTCGGAGAGAAGAAGTTTGGCCACGGAAAGGACATCAAGGACTTCATCACCATAGCAACTGGCACAGGTGAGCAGGGCCCTGTTTATGAAATTTGTCCAGTTGTCGCAAGTGTCCAATTACGGCTACAGCTATGGTGCTCCATATTGATTGGCTACTGGCACAGTAGATGCAATAATTGGACATTTACAGCAATTGTAAAAAAAAAATTATGAAATAGGACCCAGAAGTCATTTGGGCACTTTGTGCAAGTGCCCCAACTTTAACCTGTTCCCTTTGAGATTCTGACATCCATATGTACATAGCCCACCAGGTTCCCGTAAGCAAGGGGTAAAGAATGTGCCCTGTGTGTTAAAGCCATACAGATGTTTCACTAGCGATGTAACAAAGCAGGCCTTGATTATGTAATCATTCAATTGTAGTTGTTTCATAGCCATTTTGTATCTACTAGAACAACTTTTTGTTGTGCATTCTATTTTTTTATGATACAAATACAGCAACAATAATAGCTTAAATGACTTATGTTATGTAAAACAGTTATCAAAGAGATCTAACAAATTTGTGTTTGTTTTTGTATCCCAGGAATTGGAGGAGGCGTTGTCCTCGACAAGAACCTGGTCCACGGGACAAACTTCTGTGCTGCGGAGCTGGGGCACATCAAGGTGTCCATGGATGGACCGGAGTGTGGATGTGGAAGTCACGGGTGTGTGGAGGCCTACTGCTCTGGCTTAGCCCTGCAGAGAGAAGCTCTTAGACTATATCAAGGTACAGTGCCTTTTGAGTCCATTCAAAACCATTTGAATGATTTTGATACAACATACATACATTCTCTCTAGACCACAGCCCGAGTATTTTCGGGACCAGTCCTGAATGGGTTAATAGGTGCATCATGAATCCAAGACATTTTTCCATTATGTTGGACGAATAAATGAAATCTTGAAACCTACATAGATTGCTCCGGGCTTGCGCTGCAGCTCGAGAAGCTCTTAGACTAAATCAAGGTACAATTACTTTTAAACATGTGAATTGATACGCAGTGAACCAAGGATAATTTTCCGTTATGTTGGACAAATTAATGAAATATTAAAACCTATCTCTCGGGCTATGCTCTGCTCTGCTGAGAGAAGCACTGAGACATTGCATAACACAATAATGGAAGCAAATATTTCTGAACTGAACCCATTTTTAGGACTGGTAAGCAAAATGAAATGTAAATTGAAATAGTCCTGAACGGATAACTGATACCCTAAAAAACGTCTTCATTTGTTCCTTCCAGCTGGGGAGCTGAAGTTGGATGGCGCGGCGGGTAAAGACGTAGACGTGACAGCCAAGCACCTGATTGAAGCTGCCGCTCAGGGGAACGAGAAGGCCAAGAAGGTCCTAGACACAGGTACGCTTTCTGTTTCCTATAACAATCAAACCTGTCTATAAAGACTGCCCAGGGGATACATCAAAAGTGGTCTATAATTCAAGTGGCCCCAAACCTGAAACCTGGTGGGGTCTCCAGATTAGAAAATATTACAAATTCTGTTTAATTTGCTTGCCCAATTGGGCCAGTAGAATTTAGGATTGATAAAATTTGATGGCCCGGAACTAATATTTAGTGGCCCCGGGCCAGTTCTAATTTTGAGCACTGTCTATAAACAAGTGGTCTTTATAGACAGGTTCTTTTTACATTTTAATTTCTTGGAAAACTAGAATGGTTGTCTTTATTTAAGCAGGGGGGTGTTTCACAAAGATCCTAAGTTGAACTTAACTCTAAGTTGGACTTAACTATTATGAAAAGCCATGTGTAGCCTTAGAATAGGATATATTCAAAAGCACAAAAACAAGAATATTAGACTTTTCATAAATGTTGCATCAAGAACATGAATTCTCTCTTATAAAAGAAAATATTAATGATTTGAATCATCATTTTATGTCTTTGGAAAAGGACTTTAAAAACAATTTTCAAAGAAACTGATGGCTTTCCATACTTTTTAAGACCAACTTAGAGTGAAGTTTGTGAAACACCCCCCTGGTGGTCTAAATATGACAGGTACATGTAGTTGCTAGGTTTGACTCTACCATTATTGATGCCTTCCTACTGCTGTGTGATTATGATTGATTTAATTCAGATGTGACCCTGATAAACTCATAATTCACAAAAGTATGTTTTTGGCAACGCGTTCATTTACAGGTTTGCCTAAACGGGCATCAAGTGATATGTTTTATCCATTTGATACAATTCTGTCTGATATATTCTGTTTGAGGCTGTCTGGTTTGTATTTCACCGTTCCTTATTGAACATTCTTAAACCTGAGTGATGTGTTCATGTGCATGGCCTCTAAAAATTGACCCTTTGACTTGGGTACAGCCATAGTGTTTCTGCTCCACATCCTCAACCCCAAGATGTTGTGTCCGGACATCTGTCTTGTTTACATTTCACTATTCCTTATTTAACATTCTTAAACCCGAGTGTGTAATTAAAGTATTGTGCATGAACTTTGACATTTACCCTTTGCCCTTTGACCTCTGTGCAGCTGGAAAAGCCCTGGGTACCGCCATTGTGTCCCTGCTCCACATCCTCAACCCTAAGATGATCATTCTGTGCGGTGTTCTGTCCAACATCTACCTGGGCCCTGTCCAGCAAGTGGTGGCGTCCCACAGCCTGCCGTCTGCGGCCGACGTGCAGATCAAGGCATCCGACCTCTCGGAGCCCGCCCTGCTCGGAGCAGCGAGTCTCGTCTTGGAGTACGCTACCCGGAGAACATACTAAGAGTGTGGGGCTTGCATTATCTACTATAGGCGTCGCTTTGTGAGGGGAATCTTTTATTGTTCTGGTGGAGGGGGGATGAGCTATTGTGTCAATTCCTGCATATCGACACACCCATGGTAAAAACAGTCATGAACCTGCTGCAGTGGTAATGCCACAGATCTCAATAAACATTCTCAATAGATTATTGGCTGTCGAAAGTGAAGCTATGGACCCGCCATGCTACTACACCAAGAATATAAACTTGTTTTTACAGTGAGTACACTTGTGTCCTGCTCACCTCTGCGCATGGACAATCTGCATGAATCAAACGAACGGAAGGACAGTATCAGGGGTGAGTTAAAGATATGGAAGGATGTATCCACGTATCTTTTAGAGATCAGTGGGTAATTGAGATATTCATGACAAATCACTCTCATGTTACGGTAGCATCCCACCGATTAGACCCATAATAATACAAAATGGTTCAAACCAATAGAGGTATTACCAGTAGAATGTATCTGATGGATGTCGCAACACTAACATGATGCGCATACTAGATGCAATTGGAAATGACAGATAAAGAGAATTGTGAACAAATTGTATTTATTTAAATGTTAAAACTTATGTGATATTGTTAAATGTAAATTATATATGTACGGTAATCCTACTTATTGATAAGTACTATGAAGATATTGACGGTATAAATCAAATTTATGTCTATGTGTAATTTTAAACAATCTATATGGCTTTGTGTCGTCTTGGCTCCAAGCACAAGATACAACAATGGGATTAAGCTCCTCTTTGCCTGATTGTGTGGCATGTTTGGCATACTGGAGACTAATATAGTGTTTCAGATCTACACGTATGTGTATCCAATACATCGATTGCATTTCTGAAATGTTGTTTTAACTTGCGTATGTGTTGCTATTATTTGTGACTCGATAATTGATGGCATAACGATTGGATGACCAAAACCAAAGAATGTCCTTTTTAGTTGTAGCTTTTTTGGTCACTGTTTTGTAAAAACTTAATTTCTTGTTAAACATCTGAAATTGTCCGACCTTACCTACAGTAAGTTGCTTTTTAAAGTTCACATCATTATTTAACACTTAATTCTATGGATATTTTCACAATGTCACTATAAAATTAGACCAAGTTTGTGAAGCATCTTTTTGCTGTAGAGGCATACATACATGTACATCGGTTGTGCAATACCAAAGGAGTTTATGTCCTGTAGCAGGAAGTTGCCAACATTATTTTTTTGTTTGTTTCAGATGTCTATTTCAGAAAACTTGCCTATTTATATCAAGGTTTATGAATACCAACAAATCTGGACAAACTTACCGTGTAAGTTGCCTATTTATCACTCTGATATTCTCTGTTATTTATCAGCATAGACACTACAGGCTTCTCTTTTTCAAAGTTTTGCAGCATTTCTGCATGTAGTATTATTATTCAATTGTATTACAATTTCCCATTATTTACTTGTACGTGAAAGGCAAATTGGGAATATAGAATTCAGTTGCTGTGTGAATACCACTAGCTATCCCACTCACAGTGCAGAGCAGTTATACCTCATGTACGATGTTCAGAATAAAGAATGTCATATGCCTAAATTGTTTGGAGGGGAACCATTAAAGGGGACCACCAGGCAAAGAACAACACATTATTATATGTGTTGGTACCGTTTTGTGATATCAAATTGATACCCAACATTTTGCAAAGGGTTGAGGAATTCATAAACAAAGCAATTAATTTCCACCACTTACGGAACCACTGCTATTTCCTGGTTCCATACGGGCCAACCATTTGCGAGTGCGCCAATGCTATTCACGCGCACGTTTGTAAACAATAGATTCCTGGGCGATTCGTTCGCTCTGCACACATTGCAATTCACTGCACACATAGCAGTCTGCGTAATTCAGACCGCATGAACGCATGCTTTAGAATGGTGATGCATTTCCAATTATTTTTTTTTCTTTCTGGAAACATATTTTTGTGAACTTGTTGATGGAATGGAATACTAAAGATGTTACCTTTCTTTAATAAGAATATTATTTTTGGGTGGTGGTACCCTTGATACATAGTATGAAGCGCTATATAAATGCCTATTATTGTTATTATTCAGTTCTTTATTATTTGTGTGATCACAAGATATGACAATCACTGTTCCAAAAAAATATATAACAATGTGAAAACAGAACAAAGTGTTAATGAATGATGATAGTATTAAAGCTAGATGTTTATTAAAGTTGACCAGAAATTCTCTAAACATTCCAGTAATATCATTAAAGCAGTCTTATTGCATGTACTGTACATAAATGTACAAATCTAATGTTGAGTACTAATACAAATTTATTTAAGATAGTAAGGAATCAAATTTAATATTAAAATTAAATATCAATGCAAAAAAAAAATGTTTCCAAAAGGAGGAGGTCCTTAGATTAATCAAACCTTTTTGATTTCCAATATATTGAGATGAATCAATAGTTTACTATTAGTATTGTATAATACACTTGGGTTGTTTGTGAATATTGGTGATGTTCATGTATGATACACTTTGGTAATTTATAAATACAACTGAACGATGAGGCAGCTGAGGATTGTCGTGTACAGTATATGTTTGTCTCTATTTTTTGTTTTTCATTTCTCAGTGAATATACAAGGTAGATAGTGTACATGTAACTCACTAAAGATTTCTTCTTCTAGATACCAAATCTAACTGCTTTTGAGTGTTTGTATTTATAAGTTGTCACAATCAATAACCAGAAATTGTTTCACACCTGTGGAATTTGACTAACCAATAATTGATGGTTTTTAAGCCTAGCGGGAAGTATGCTCAGTGGCGTAGCCTGGTCGGAATGATTGGGGGGGGGGGGGGGGGGGAGGCACACCTTATGTATTTCTTTGTTTTCCAAAAAATGTCCCCTTATCTTTTCTATAGTTTTTTCTTCTTCAGATTCTGTGTCCACCGTAGGTCGGATCCTCCTCTAAGACGGAGATGCCAAATTTTCTGATAATAATTATTTCATATTTTGGGGAAATATTTATCAAAAATAAACGATAGCTCCATTCGGTTTCTACAAGGCTCCCAAACATGATTATCTCCGAAGTATATACAAGTGACTTAGTGCCCTTATCTTTCTCAACTGAAGATTTGCTCTTATATCAGTTCTGTATAATTATGCATAATTGTATACTGTCACGTTATATGTGCATGAAGCGCTTAGAGATGATTATCAATCATATTAGGCGCTATATAAATCAAAACATTATTATTATTATTATTATTATTATAATATTGCGTTGATTTATTTTATCTTATAATCTTTTACTCAGATCCATAGAATTATATTAATCATTGTGAGTTGTTTTAGTTTTATTTATGATTTTGCTGTTTGCTGTATACTCATCTTTAATTAATAGTATGAAAACTTGAATGTACTTATAATCGGTAGATACTCTCGATTTGCTCCTATTAGCAGTAGAAGCAGAATGAATGGCCGACCGAGTTGTTGCTCTTCTGCTCTGGGTGTTAGTTGAATGTAGGAGAGCTGTCGGGCAACTAACATGCAGATAAGCATCACCTTAAGTTTGGACCATTTTAATGAAGCTTTTAATCTTCTTTAGGAAGCATTATACATGTTATATACCTGAAAGCATTCCGCTGACAACACCCTCAAAAAGTATGTTTCTTCTCCCTTTATAGTTTGATCTGCCTTTTGGTTTCTGCACTAGACCTACATGTAATTTTCAAATTTGTTTACTTTATACAGTCAAACCTGCTCTAGCATCCCACCTGTCTATAAAGACCACCTGCTTATAAAAACAACTATTCTTGTTCCCCTTATAGAACATATATGGAGTTAAAGGGTGGCTGACAAGAAAACTACCTAAACATTGTGTTTTACTGTATTTAAGGTAGATTGTCATGAAGATTACTAATACAAACATATTTTCCGCGTCGGAAAACCCAGTAAAATTAAAAAATCAACTTTTAAATTCACTTTAGTAATCCCCGTAAAAAAATTGAGTACGGGCGAAGAAAAATGACGTCATCTTTGTGACGTCACATGCAGGCAATCACAGTATAGCTCGGTCATAGACGTACACGCTGAGTGCAATACTCACGTTAACAGAGAGATATTATTTCGATTTTTTTCAATATTTGCAAACATTTGTTAAAGTTTATATCATGGACGATCTACACTCAGATGTGTTGCTGCAAGCTGCTATAATTAATTTCTTAGGAACTTTCAGTTAAGCCTCAATTTACAAGCAAAAACGAGTTTGTTTTACTAGCAAATCATAGGCTCTGCATGTAAACCATGCACATTCCTCCGTGTTGCGGTCTGCTTGTGATGTCATGATCCGGGTTGCACGTGCGCACATTCCCGCTCCGCTATAAATTACTTTTTTAGCAGTATGGAACGCCGATGCGAAAACAAGCAGCAAAGTTGCATGAAATTACCTTTCTTGCCCAACTTAAGGATTTCTTTGAAAAAAAGAGTGTGGTATATCAATATAGGCACATACTTAAAGCTATAAACCTGAATCAAAGCCGGGATTTCACCAGACCTTTAACATGTATATGAAACTAGCGGTCTATAATGATCACCTGTTCAGAGAGACCACATTTTGTGTTTATATCTTGGGCAGTCTTTATAGACAGGTTTGACTGTATCTACATCCAATCATACCTTGAAGACGGCTTGAAGGCTGCACCACAACAACTACATTGTGAGAGTAGATAGCTTTCTGGGATGCTGTTTAGGGGTTGTTTTTTAGGCCATTTTCATCATATTATGTTTCATTTAGTGATGGTTATTGAAATATGTTTATATTCAAATTGCACTGGATATCATTAGTGCTAGTACCCAAAGCAAATAGTCCACGGCATTATTACAAAGTTCATACTAAAAATGTTTGTTTAATTCACTTGAGTGTGTGATTATCCTGTAAAGACTTGTATTGAATTATCAAAACCTTTTATCATCTATCCATAAGTGGAAATCTAGATTTTTTAAATGAACCTGTGTTTGACTTTTTACTTTTGAGTATGGATTAAGCAGACCATAATGTTGTGAAGTTTAATACATTACTTTATTTGCCTTTTGCTATGATGTTGCAATGGATTAGCAAATTTGTCCTGAAAAGAATACTCAGAAGTTATATATTGTAAATTTTCTTGATTCTTTTCTGTTCAATTGGCTTTCCAGATTAATGTAAAAAACAGCATAAGAAATGTGATTTCACATACATGTATGTCTGAAATGACTATGTCCCATCACATTAGTATTCACTTACATTTTAAGTTGAGTTTTCAATTTGGTATGCGATATTTGCCCACAGAATATGAAGTCTTTCGAAAGTTATTGTGAAAATCTAACAACGAGATTATACAAATATAGTATATGGTGTAGCTAAAAAAAAGCCTGCATGATATTAGTTTTTGTAATCAAGAATTTAACATATTATTAACTGCACCTTGTGAACTTGCATCGAATTAGAATTCATTATGAAAAAGCTCTGTTCTGAATAATTTTAGGAGGGTTTAGCCTGTTCCCCTGGGATTCTGAAACCCCCAAAGACTGCATAGAATTGTACAGTACTAGAGTTGTCGTTAAGTCATAAATAGTGTTGCAATTATTTCATCTGTAATACATTGAATGTATAAGTAGACAAATATTATTACGAGATTATTTGATTATTCAATTACTTTTGAGAGGATAATGGATTTGTTATGAATGGCAGTATAAATGAATGCATTGCATTACATATTGATTTGAAGTGAAGTTGTCTTCACATGCGGCTACATACAAATGTTGCATTGGTCATTTTGGAACCAACTACTTTCTTCTTTAATTTGTTAGTCAAGCCTGCAGTTCATACATGTACATTTGTAGGTCGCATTTTGCTTTTTTCTTTTTGCACGCTCTCCAATCAGTGGAATCCCGAGTTTGAAAGCAGTATTGTCTGTTGCGTTTGATCTTCAGAAAGACAAGTTTATCCATTATTGTTCTCTACCAAGGTGTACAAATGGGGACCCAGTAGGAGTGGAACGTGTATACAGTGTACTTGTATACTGTTGAGTGGGCCTTATGGCTGCCACAATGCATACCCCCCCCCCCCCCCCCCCAGGGATGACACCATTATACTTAAATGGGAATGGTGTGACACGATTGGATGGATGCTTGACTTCAAATCTAGAGTTCAAACCCTGTCGATGTCCCGTCATGTATGCCCTTCAGCAAGACATTTAATCCATTTTGCTGCTCTCTACCAAGGAGTATTATGGATAACTGTTCGGGTGTTATAATTAGCCCGGGCGCTATCATATGGCTGCTCTTAGCTAGTATGCTCCCCGGGGAGTTGAGATGGTGCGCAAGCTAATTGTGCAGGTTTGAACTGTACCAGAAATGACCAGGGTAATAATACAAGCGCATAGGGATGTGCATTGGCAATGTGTTTGCGCTATACAAAAACTGTGTTATTATTATTATCATCATTACTGTACCTAAATAATGGTTAGTGACTGAGAGTGAAGGGTAGACTTACTATTTTTGAAGCTGACAGTATTGCATAGCTATTGCAAGTTTTAGTATTCACTTTCTGTTTAATATGCATTGTAGAATATAGTAATGCAGAAAAAACAACATTTCTGTTTTCAAAGTCACTCGATTTCAGACTTTTCTAGACAATTCTTTTTCTAGCATTAAAGGGATAGTTGAGTTTTGGTAGAGAGGGCGCTAGACTACTTATTTTTTTTGTGAGGTAATGAAAAACTGAGTGTAAAATTTGAAAGAGCATAATATTTAAATAATAAAATCATCTTTGTTTGATCAAAATCGGTTCAGAGACGGCTGAAATATCCATAAATATAACAATTTGTAATAAACCTGGGGCCCCAGGTTTATTAGAGAATTTTGAACCAGCCGTTAAAAATAAAAACAAAATGCTTCCTCTTTTTCAAAAAGTTACAAAATAGGTATTTAAATAGTTGTTGGTTATTTCTCTATCTAATCACTATTTCAGCAAAGCATCACATGCACAATATTTTATTCAAAATGGTTGAAACCGATGAGTGTTTAGAGAGCGCCCTCTTACGTTGTAACGGCTCTTTTTGAATGATAACATGATTTTTACTACGTCATTTGTAATTTTGTGTTCCTTTCTAGTTATAACTATGAGTTTGTAATGTAATGATGCAGGTTTTGGTTACTAAAATTCAGTTTCACCAAAACTGTACACTCCTTACCAAAACTCAACTATCCCTTTAAGCAAGTTCTCTGTATTATTCATTTGTATTAAGTATCATTGTGCCTTATTGAAAAAAGGTCAAGCCAAAAAGTGTGAGTTTATTAGTAATTGCTGCTTATTTGAAAATTTGATGCCAATTTTAATTTTTGTTCAACAAAGCAAAATTCAACTGTATGTTATGTAAGTGTTTGGTGTCATTCTTGTCGTACCATGGGAGTGTTGCATACAACTTTGAGTTGTGTTCAATCACAACTTTGCAATTAAATGCAACTGTCCATTGCATAAAGAGTATACAATACAAAGTTGTGTTTAATTTCAAAATTTGCACTAGCTCATTTATGAAAGACAACTTCCACATTAAATTGACACAACTTTTATACAATGGAGTTGCGTTGAAATGCAACACTCCCCCGATTTTTACTATCCCACTGCCGTTGAATTCTGTTTTTCACTATATTTCATTAATTGGAACTGTTTTACAGTAAAAGGAATTTGATATTAAAAAAAAATAGTTGTTTATTTGTAGAAATAGAAAATCTCCTTTTATGCTTTTATTTTATTGTGAATTTCATTTATTTCCACATCATTGAACTTTTGAGCCATAATGTACAAAATTATTGTGTATAATTTGTTTCCTCTTGTGAACATTCTGTTTTGATGTTTTGATTTATTATTTCAAATAAAAATCTTTCATTTCATATCTTCCGTCTTTGTGATGAATATATAAATAAACTGATGAGTAGTCACTGTCAAGCAAAATCCATGACACTTGTCAATTTGCAATTTTCCTTTAATTTCAAACGTTTCATTAAAATTCTGTTAATAATGATATGAATGTTCAAGTGCAGTATGCAATGCAGCTAGTATTCACAATACTTTCCTGCTGCATCCTTGTGTGTTTGGAAGGGTGCTTTATGTGTGTTTGTATTTGTGAGCATCAGCGCCGGAACAACTTCTGGGATACGGGAGAGGGGGAAAATGGGGGGGGGGGGGCATAATTTATGGGGATGTCAGGCTACCTCCCCCCCCCCCCCAAAAAAAAAAAAAAAAAAAAAAGGAAAATTTTCTGAACCCTACTGAAGTAAACTAAAATGAGATTTTTGTCTTGCCTGATTATAATGCTAGTACTTTGGACTTCTCTCCATGGCAGGCCTGGCCCCCTAATGTTCATTGATAAATTGTAGGCTACGTTCAATTGCACATGCCCCCCCCCCCCCCCCCCCCTTAACCAATAATTTGACAAAAACAATACTGGAAAAATCTGTGGAAATATAAAGACATGGTACATAAGGTGTGCCCCCCGGCCCCCCCCTAAAAAAAACACACAGACACAAACGCATACCTCTTCAACATGTAAGGAGCATTTCCACTTTGCCCCCCCCCCCCCCCCCCCCCCCTCGTTACCACTTCAACAAAACAAAACAAAAAACTGCAGCGCGTCCGAACCGATCAAGCCGCGCCGAACTCTGCTGGTACCATTTGGTCGCGTACGTACGTCGCGCGCGTCGATCGGCTATCGATCCGACGTCCAGCAATCCGATCGATCCGAACCGGTACGAGGTACTTACGTACGCGTACAATCAAAGATGGTACAATCAATACATGCAGTCATGATGGCGGAAGAAACAAGGAATGGATTTCTCTCAATTACGCAGGAAATACAACATGGACAGAATAGCAGTGTCGGCCAGCTATTTGGGGATGCCACAACACACCAGTCGTCTGATTCGTGGTCGAATTCCGAAGTGCACGATCAGAACAAGTAAGAAATGCATTTTAATTGTCCTATCTGAGTGTGAAACTTTGTCTTTGACTCTGTGAGTGAGTGTGACTGTGGCTGTGCTGGCTCAAGTCAAGAAGAGGCAAGTGTCGTCGACGTCTGCGCCAGAACCTCTGGCGAGGTGCTCTAGCCTCTAGCTAGCCGCGCCGCTCCCGGTCCATCCATGGGCATGGCCATGCATGGCATATGGGCTGGCACGCTCTGGCTAGGGCTAGGCCTAGGCCACCGATAAGCCTATATCTGGCCGGTAGGCTAAGCCAGGACAGGAGCTATATCTAAACTTCTGTGTAGATGTTGCTTGTTTACTTAAGTTAACTTAACTTTAATTTGCAGTTTGATTTTGAATGTTTGTAAATAATGTTTGACTGATGTGAGAGTGAGTTATCAGTTGATCAGTGACAGTGTCACGTGTGCTCTTGAATTGAGACTGAGTCTTGTCTTGAGACGTGACAATTGTCATTTTAATTGTTGGATTATAATATTGTGTTGTATTGAACAATAATTATACTATGTACTTTAGTATTTACACTGACTACGGCTAGGACTAAGACTAAGTCTGTCCTACTCCTAGACCTAGACCTAGGCCTAGCCTTAGCTTAGGTCATACTCCTAGTCCTAGGTCTCGGACAGACTTAGTCTTATCTTAGTCCTGCTTACCCCTATTCAGTGGTGTAACTTACTAGACATGGGTGGTGGGGAGCACAGGGGCATATGCCCCAAATAATTTGAAGAAAAAATAAATGTATAATATGTAACAACTAACATAATGTATGATTACTGGTAATAATTTACTAAAATATGCTCAGAAAAAATCAAGAAATACATGAGTGTGCCCCCACCCTGCCCCCACAATCAGTAGGACCATACTATGCCACTGCCTATTTTGGAAAAGAAAAAAACAAAACAATTTCATTCTTTTCTTAATAGATTTGCGCTCGAAACAGATGAAACGGCACCAATTCAGGTAGGTCAAAGTTTTATTTTACTGGTAGACTTCTCTTAATTATCTGTAATCCTGATTAAGTAAATTACATTGACTCTTGGTTTATAGTTTTCTAGACACAAGGGCTAAGCCAATCTTCATGTAGTCTTGGCCTTGTCCTTGAAGAAATGAAGATGAATTCAAACATTGAAACATGTATACTCAGTTCATATCTACTTTTGATGAGAAATTGAGACCTGGATACGAGTGATATTTGACTGGATATATAGCAAAGCCCTGCACTTGTAGGTACAAAATCAACGTTTAGATTTTCTAGCCATAAGGAAGACCTCATCAGAAGCTTTCATTTGATGCCTTCTTCTAAAAAATATGACATTAATTGGCAAAGATATGTTTGTTTCAATTTTAAAAACATTTACATACATTATGTTTCTAAGTTAAAATGCCAGTTTCTTCAAAACATGAATCATCAACAACTGCAGGGTTTTGCTATATATGAATATTTAAAAGAATTAGTTCACCTATTAAAGGGTGTGATGGTTTAGGCTGGCATAGTACTTTCAGTATAGCTTTATGTGAAGATAAAATAGTCTGGAAAGCATTATTCACATGTTTATCGTTGCATGAGAGTGAGTAGGTTGTTACATTTTTTGGCTAAATTGAGTTTGATACCTGGCTATGAGCCTGTATGTGATGCCAAATTTGTCAGATAATTGTTAAATATTTCTTATTGAGGAGACATACAAAAATATAAAAACAGAGCTAAATTGTATATATTGGGTTACTTTTTTATCAGGGTAAAAACAAAGCAATATAAAGAGTTTGGACCAGCAAATTACCTCGTTTTATGAGAGGTTTGGATTCATGATGATAAATTCTGTTGAGAACGGCCTGTATGGAGCAATCAAAAGATATAACAATGAAAAGAGTGGTAAGATGGTGTTAAGGACCAGGGCCCATATTCATGAAAGCCTGTTAGCTTAGTTCCTTGCTAAGTCTATTTTGGATGGCGTGGCTATGAATTAAACACAAAATATTTTTGTTGCTTACTAGGGTTAACTTAGTGGGTACGTAAAGCTTACCCAGCTGAACCTTTTTTGGGACTAGAAAAAACGTTTGTTGCTTGCTCAATAAACTGCGCATTTAAAATACACTTGGCAAGGAACTAAGCTATCAGGGTTTCATGAATATGGGGGCTGCTCTTGAGCAGATCGAATCCCTAGAAGATGTAAACTGGGTTCCAAAAGAAACTTATCAACTTTTCAGAGCGACACACATTAAAATCCAAATCATAACAATTACTCATAATTGGGAATAGACTAGCTACAATATCCCTTAGCAAGCTCATCTAAAAAAAAATTGTTTGCTTTAGTTAACAAAGAATAAAATAAGGTGAAATCGCAAGAGGTAATTTTTCAAAAATCACAGAAACTGCTTGCCTTTCGGGCACAGAGCTCGGTACGGACAATAGCCAGTCTAGTGGTTACATAACCCGCTTTGAAGTTGAATGAATAGCTATTGAAAGTTCTGAATAGACCGCCTTTCGTGGAGGTTCGCAGCGAGCAGTTTCTGTGATTTTTTAAAAGTGACCTATAGTTATTCAATCACATTTTCTCCTTTTTGGCAAAAGGAAACTTTTAATTTTTAAGATATGCTTCATTATGAGAGTGATAGCTTATCTGTATCTAAATTTAATTCAATTTGATGCTATAATAGATTTTAGTAAGCGTCGCTCTGAAAACGTGATAAGTTTCTTTTGGAACCCAGTTTATAAGAGCTAGTGTTTTGCTATCAGAGCTCCCTATAATGAGGTTACTTACTATTTATTATACACGTTAGACGATTCCCGGAACAAGCTTCACCGTGCCCAGTTCCCAGGGAGATGGCAGCCTAGACTATGGCAAGGAGATGCAAGGCTTGGAGAAGCTTTCGTCAGAGCTAGATTCTGTGAAGCAACAACTTGTGGCCGATATCTGTGAGTATACTATCATTATTATAATTATTTCATCTTAACGAATTATAACACACTAGCTGTACCCGCGGAAATCCGCGGGTTTTTTTGAGAGAAAGGCGATGATAACATAACGATACTTTAAATCTTGACTATTCCCAAAGTCATAATTTAAATAGTATAAAGACAAAATAAACACGACGACTCATTCCCGCCCCACAACCCGTCGGGGCCCCTTCCAACGATATATCCGGCCAATGTCACAAAATCATAATGGCAGGGGCGTCGATCTGTTCGGAAAACACAATGCATTGGGGGGGGGGAGCATTGTTTGTGAACAATAGCTCGCCCCACCAATGCATTGTGCTTTCCGGACAGATCGACGCCTCTGCATAATGGTTTAGTACCCATGCTAAGTTATTCAGTTATCCCCCATACTTTATATAGTCCCTAATTTGTTCCGCTTTTTTATTTAATTAGATGTTCGTGTACTTGCTAATAATATAGTTGCTTCGCCGCTGCCCGCCCCCCCCCCCCCTCCCCGCGACTCCAATTGCCTGCATGACAGTTGACACATAACCCGTCGTGTCCCATAAACGTTTCATATCCCATCTAAGTTCTCCAGCGTATACATTCTGTCATATTCTTGTGAAACCCGATGATATAATCCTTTGAAGGGAATAGTAGCCTTGCACAATAAATGAGCAGATACCCCCCCCCCCCCTCCCCCACCCCAGGCATAATACAATCATCTTACCGAAAGATGGCGATATTGTATAATCGTGTACAGAGCGAGTGAGTAAAAGAGTGTCGATGGTCAGTGGGCTGTGCAAACAAACTCGCCTCTGGTAATACATGCACTTACTTGCATGCACTGCAATCCCTGCATGCATGGGCATCGCTCGCTCGCTCAGCTGTGTACATAACATGCACGCACGTGGGCTTTATCACAACGATGACGGAACTATTGAAATTCACGACTATTTCACTACGATTGCGTTGTCAATTTTAGACTTACAGATCATATCGATCATTGGCGTAATAATAATATTTATATAGATCTAAATCTGGCTAATTTGGCAATTTTGAAACTTAAACAATGTTTTTTAATATATATCTTCTTTTATAAACTCCGTTTTGTATCGTCAAACAAAGTTGCAGCGGTAAATCGGTAGTCAATGCTCGGCGCCTTAACTTTAGCAACCACATTGCTGACTTTCCCTTTTCTTCAATCTGGACGACGACCACGGGGTGGGGGCGACTCGGGAATGCCTCTACGTCCTCCGCAAAATGTATATCCTTCGATCCCAACGGTCGGGGAGTCGCCAAATACTCGGGGTGAGGATATCTCGAGTGGGACACGCTTCGAGGGGTTGAAGCTTACCGTATTGATATAATAGATTCATAAATAAATTTGCAAATTAGCAAACATTCAATGTCAGTGTCAGCATGTACAAGATATTATCCGGAAGAAAGAAATAAGTTCAGTAAGATTGTCTGTGATTGCACTGAAAAGAACTTGTAAGTTTTCCTGTTTTCCTGTGTATTTGTCTGTGTATGTCTGTGTGTTTGTATGATATCTGTACCAATTGAAACAGAATTAAGGCAAAACGGTTTATCAACATTGTGCACCTTTCTCAAGTAGATTTTCATGACAACTTGACAATTCTTATTAGATTGACTTAATACAGTATCTCAATTTCACTTCTTGATTCCAGTACGATGCCAACTCCTTCAGGTTGACCTGGCCACCCAGTTTGACCCAAGGCTTGTCCTAAAGTTGAGGTCAACAAAACTGTCGTGTGAGAAGTGCCAAGAGAATTTTGACGAATCTCTCAGTGAGGAGCAGCCAGTGTAAGACCAAAGAGGCATGTCAAAAAAAAATTAATTAGAAGACTTTTCTTGTATAAATTTTGTTGTAAATTTCTTAAGACTTGTACCCTCAGAAGTTGGAATACTATTTCTATTTTGAGAGATTTGAAATGCATATTTTGTTCGCCAAATTACTCTATTCTCTTTACTTCCTGTATTCCTGATCTAACTTTCCACTTCTGAAAATGCAAAATAATAATTTGATTTATTATTATAGTAAAGACTGGTGCATATAATTAAAAAAAAAACAAGTTTACAGTAAAATGATACAAAAAGTTGTCTTGTCACATTTGTTCAAAATTGTAAAGTACATTTTACATGAAAACATCTGTAATCGGTGCTACTGAAATCTCAGAGGGTATTTTGCTTTTCTGTTCACTCAAATCTATATTGCCATCTAAATGCCTGTGAAATATTAAAATATATATTTGAAACATTTGCTCAATCATATAACCTTCAATAGAAATTCTTGCCATAAGAAATCATTTCCTTAACACATTATTTCCTTAACACTAATTCTGACAGAACTGATTTGTTCTAGATTAATTTCCTGTTCGCCTGTGGTAATTTAGCAAGTTCTCAGTGATGTGCAAGTTACGATGTAGATAATTTATCAATGCAATAAAAGTATTTTGAGTTTTTAACATTTGAATACAAAATATACTTCATTACATTGTACTTAGTATATTACAAACAAGGGAATTACTAAGCATAGTAAATTAGTACCATTAATCCATGTATTTGAATGATAGAAGTACTAGCATTGTTTGAATTGGTTTTAAATTGTAAATAATGTTTTTAGTTATATATTTATTTTT
The DNA here is from genome assembly GCA_037951105.1 of Echinarachnius parma. Lineage (NCBI taxonomy): Eukaryota > Metazoa > Echinodermata > Echinoidea > Clypeasteroida > Echinarachniidae > Echinarachnius > Echinarachnius parma. The sequence goes on along the minus strand of JBAMJV010001591.1, from coordinate 124,049 downwards.
CTGAAAAAGATGTTTTTTCCTTTAAATACAAAGTGTATGCACATAGGTAGTTGACTTTGCATCAATTGTTATTCATTTTTGTCAAGATAATTTGTTCCAGGCTCCAGGCATAGATAAATAAATAAATTACAACTGTATATAGTCTACTGAATAGGGAACTCAGTGGCTATCATTAATATAAGTACCACTCATTTACTTTTGAGCATTTCTATAAGGTTGTTTATAATTTATTGATGTGTAATTGTGTAATTAATATTTATATTCATACTTGTTATATTTTAAATGAGTACATTATAAAGTCTATCTGATAAAATAAGATTTATTTATTATACATAAATGATTAAGGGGGTAGTACTGGTAAAACTGGCAAAAATGGGACATTCTTTATAAATATGATTCTGAAGGAAGTACAAAGACTATTGAAGCCATTTTTTTTTTTTTTTTTTTTTTTAACTTTCATTCCGTCCAATTTTTATCTGCCAAACGCTTTTCATTTTTGAATAAATTAGCATAAATTAGTGAAAAAAAATAAATAAAGAAAAACAAAGAAAATTATTCAAACTCTATCTCCTCTCATGTTATCACTGGATTGACGCCAAATTTGGCAGGTATGTTATTTAACTATATCTCCATCATATGATGAAAGGAACTTTGAAAATATGCATAATATTTGGTTAATTAATTAATTATGCGTATTACCAGATTCGCATTTAAAAAAAATGGAATTTTAAAAATATTTTGGAATGTGATAGTGCTATAAAAAAAAGCCAACATCATATTGTGCAATGGTATGATCCCAACATCCTGTCCAATTTTTAGCCAAATTGAATGATAAATAGTGAAGTTTTTAGAAAAAATGTGTGAAAAAATGACATTTTACAGAAAATGCATACATGTAAAGATAACCATTATCCATTGACACGTGTACACTAACGATATGCAAATATGATCTCAGGGCTTGTCATGCTGGATTCATGTTGAGAAGACCATAAAGATATGGTATAGCTAAAAAAAAAAAAATATCCAATTTGTTTGTGTTCACCAGTACTACCCCCTTTACTCAAAGTAAAAGTGGTGTTATAGTATGAAGATTTACTACTCAGAAGAGAGCTATCCAGCAATACCAATGTGTTTCCTGCAAACACCTTGATTGTTTTATATTATCTTTGTATTTTGGATTTTACATCTAATTGCTTGTGCTGACAAGTTGACAAAATAAACGAGACAAAACCACACAATTTTCTTTCAATGTGCTCTTGTATTTACATAGAAAATACCAGCTTTGTTTTCATAAATCTTATATACATACTGACTCAAAATCGGTTAACACACTATGTAGTGGAAGAATTATTTGAACTGTTTACACGGCAGAAGATGCTTCATAATCTTTCTAATGTCAACATGAACTTGGAAAAAAAGAGATTTTTCAAGAAAGAAATCATATTTTACAAATATAATGATATATTGTGCTGTCACTTAACATATTTGTGCATAACAAATGTTATTATCATTCAGCTGAACAAGCATTTCAAGGAATGAATTCCTGCCAGGTCCCTGTTAGTGCAGCAATGTGATTTAATCCAATTGTCTTGCTGAATGACATGCATGTAGTACATGCCAGGGGGTGTTTCACAAAGATCCTAAGTTGAACTTAACTATAAGTTGGACTTAAAAAGTATGGAAAGCCATTAGTTTCTTTGAAAAATTGTTGTAAAAGTCCTTTTTCAAAGGCATGAAATGTTGATTCAAACCATAAATATTTTCCATTATCAAGGAGATTTCATGTGTGCTGGATTGAGTGCAGTATGTATCCAATGACCGGGGTAATAATAGTGATGCGCTGGGAACGTCGAAAGACGGAACGTGCGCTATATAAGTAGCCACCATTATTATTCATTTATTATTATTTATGAACATTCTAAAATTCTTGCTTTTTTGCTTTTGAATATATTGTATTCCAAGGCTACAAATGGCTTTCCATAGTAGTAAAGTCCAACTTAGGATCTTTGTGAAACACCCCCTGGGCTTTTATCGATTTTGAACTCTCCAATTCCATGATTGGAAGTCAAACACCCAACCATATCACCCCCATTTTATCAAAGATGAAATAATATTTTACTACATTATAGTGTTGCTGATTTGCACAAGGATAATTTAGTTTGACCCTATCAATAGAAAATGCAGTAATGTTTCATTCAAAATATTGAATTTGTGTTAAAAATCAATATTAATTGATACTAGTACAGGAAGATTCTTTGAGGTTTTGAAAGAACAAGCTAATTCAACAAGACACCATTGGGGGAAAATGAAATGGTGATCATTTAAAACAAATTACAACATGTTAGTTTTTTATTTCTTTTCAGGTGAAAGAAAAAAATTTAACTATGCAAAATTGGAATTTGGCAGGTGTACATAATTATAGAGTGTACGTTCAATAGTTATGAATACTTTAAAAAATGAAATAATTTCCTGACAAAATTAATGATTGCACCTACATGACAAATAAAGCATGATAAAAAACTTTTGACTTTGATATCACAATAGAATGGCTCATGCATAATCATAATCATTGAAAAAATGTTACTGAATTTGTATGACAATCAACTTTAAGGAAAACACAGGACTGGTATAAAAACATAGCTAAAAAGTAAAAACTACAAAAATATGGCAAATTTATAAAATTCAACTAAATAAAGGAAAACATTACACTCTTACTCTCGTCATTATGCATATAATGTAGGAGTGGACAAGTCCAAAGAATGGTGACAAATAAAATCATATTCGTAGTTCTGTAAAAATAACAACCACAAAATAAGTCGACAAAATCTGGGCAAGTTATATTTAAAGTAAATAATGTTCCACAACTATTTCAGAAGCTACATTTTTGCCTCTTACAAATGCCACTTTTTAACATGATTAAATTATTAACATCAATAACGGAAGAATCAGAGATTTCTTCTTTTCATTGTGCGTGACGATGCCAAAATCAATCATATTTACTTAGTATTTATGTCTAGGACCGGTCTGTATCGTCACCATCCAAAAGACGCAGCCTAGTTTAGGTATCCGAGCATATTTGTGCTAAGAGCAGAGCAATAAACCCTAAATTAGAACACCTCTTCAGACAGATGGTTATTTGGTTTGTACAGACACCTTCCATCATCATGTATTACCTCTGGGACTGCCCTTTTTTTTATCAACATCCGAAAGATGCAGGCTAGGTTTTGAACCCCGGCAAAAAGAAAAGTCATGCAGTAGTCTTTTTTCAAGTCCTGATGCCGTGTTATTGAGAGAACTGTTCAAAGATGTTCTATCATGATTTATTACTACCCTTTATCGTCAACAGCAGAGACGCAGCCTAGGTTCGGAACCTGTGCCAAAAGGAAAAGTCTTACAGTAGTCTTTATTCAAGTCCTGATGTTGTTTTTATTGAAAGAACTGCTTGAAGACATCCTATCATGATTTATTTCACTTTGGCCAGCCCTTTATCATTAACATCCGAGAGACACAGCCTTCATGTAGGTTTTTGAACTCGGGCAGATGGAAAAGTCTTGCAGTACTTAGTCTTTATTCAAGTCACGATGCTGTGTTATTGAGAGAACTGCTGGAAGTGCCCCTTCTCCTCATGTTGTGCGTGGAGGGAGGCACATAGTCTTCATACAAGTCTGCACACAGTGTGCTTTCATTCACCTCCTCGCTGTCCGGTCTCATGTCGGGGTTGTGAGACATCAACCATCTCGCAAACTTGGCCTGTAAAACAAAAACAAGCAATATCATTTAGTTCCAATATTTCCAATTCTAAAGTAACAAGTTGATGACAAACTATGTATAGTAAGAATACAATCAGTACCATTAAAATTTGCTTGTGCGGTGTAGATTGCATTGTACATTTTCAAGTAATCATACATTACAGCTTCCTTCAAAACACATTTTAAGAAAACTGATATTGCCCATACAAACTTACAGTTTTACATTTTAACAAAATCATTCCTTACATGTATGTATTCAAGTCTGATGCTCGTTGTAATATAGGGAATTACTTGATCTTTCAAATGTGCGTAAAGCTGGTTAAGTTCTACTTTATGAAATACAGTCAAACTGGTCTGTAAAGACCAGGGCTCTGTTTCATAAAACTTTTCCAATTGTTGCAAGTGTCAAATTATTGTAACTACTATGGCAACAGCTAAAATGATTGATGCTGATTGGCTGTTGCCATGGTAGTAACACTAATTGGACACTTACAACAATTGGAAAAGTTTTATGAAATGGGGCCCAGAAAAAGAATACAGAAAACTATATCTTTACGCAGTTGGTCTTTGTTGACAGGTTCATTTACAAACAACATTTATAAACGCATACTTGCCAACTGTCCCGTTTTTATCGGAATTGTCCCGTGTTTTGAATTTTTTAGAAGTGTAAAATCGGGACGTCCCGATTTTTAACCGAAACCGAAAAAAAAAAATTTGTTATTTTTTAATTTTTTAATTTTTTAATTTTTTTAAATTTTAAACATTACTTTACTTTATTAAATGTATAGAGACAACATTTCAACGTAAATCTGACCAAATCTTACCTAGTAATTTTGGAAGAATTATGAAAAATGGGTCGAGAATGCATTTAGGTAATACTCAAAAACGTCAAGGCCTGGACCCCTGTCGCAATGGACTTTGTGCTTGCAATGTGCACTTCCCGCACACTTGTGCAATTATGCTGCGACTTTCCTCTTTTTTTATTCTTACCCCACTCACATGCCTGATGTCTGAAGAGTGTGTAATATTATGTGATTCTGATGTCATTTTAAGCCTCTAATGGCCCTCCACAGTGCTATTTTCCTTTCAGCTTGAAACCCCCGTAAGGGGCGCTGCCCCTTAACCCCCGGCCAATTTTGTCCCTCTTTCCAAAATTCAAATGTTGGCAAGTATGTTAAAACGGCTTACTAAGGAATTTGGTCCGACTTCAGAAACAGGTGGTCTCTATATACAATGGGTTGTCTAAGCAAATTGAGTGTACAGTCAACCTTGTAGTCAATCTCGCATTTAAGTAGAATTTTTTGGCTATGCTCTAGCCGGGGGGGGGGGGGGGGGGGGGGGGGGTGGATTCCACCATAACCGCCATAAACAATCTCAGATATCAACAACGTTGCAGAGGGGCAAATACGTTTTAATTGGTATAACTTTAAGCCCACATGTAACAAGGTATGTTATAATTTGGTTTTTGAAATACAATTAAATTTATGACTAGGAATAAGAATTTTTCAACTAGCTTTGATACCTCTAAGGGCAGCTCCGTGGTGAATCTCTTGGGGACGTCTTGCCTCTTCACCTGGCACATAACCTGATACAAAACAAAAATAAAACAATCATGTATTTTAAATTTTTTCCAATAAATTTATTTCACCATAATAATAAGACATGATTAACTACTAATAAAAAAACAAAACAATACTGTACTATCATTTCGGTTGGAGCTGTGAAAAGCAATACTATCTTGTAATCGGACATTTGAAGCAGAACAATTTCCAGTTGTAACCTGGCAATTTTCCTGGGCCCATATTCATAAAGCCTGCTAGCTTAGTTTCATGCCAAGTCTATTTTAGATGACGTGGCTAGGTTGCAAAAAAGTGTTAATTTGGTGGATACATAAGGCTAAACCAGATAACCCTAATGGGGGACAAGGAAACTGTTTATTGCTCACTAAACCACATCATTTGAAATAGACTTGGCTTGGAACTAAGCTAGCTGGGTTTTATGAATATGGGGCCTGGTCCCTAAGTTTAAATATCCAATGTATTTTACTCATTATGCAAATGTGATATGAAAACGAACTCCTTATAACAAAGTGCTTTTACTGGTCCTAACAATGTAAAGAATTCTGTTGCAGTTGCAATATCTCCATGTTTGTCATTTTGAGATATTTGTAAGTAATTGAAACTGCTGAAATATAAAGAAAATAAATGGAAATGTCTGATCTGTCGACCATAACTTCAACAATATACGTTGATATGATATAAGCGAAATATAAGTTGACAGGCATTGTAACAGTATTAAACCATGACAGCTTTACTTAGTAACATTGTCCAAATCCACAAGAGTGGTTCTCATATACCTTGCATTTTGCAACTTAGAGGGGACCACAAGGCAAAGAACAACACATTATTATATGTTTTGGTAATGTTTTGTGATATCAAATAGATACCCAACATTTTGCAAAGGGTTGTGTAATTCATAAACAAAGCAATTAATTTCCATCACTTACAGAACCACTAATATTCCTGATTCCATACGGGCCAACCATTTGCGAGTGCGCCAATGCTATTCACGCGTACGTTTGTAGACAATAGATTCCTGGGCGATTCGTTCGCTCTGCACACATTAGTCTTAGCAATTCAGACCGCATGCACGCATGCTTTAGAATGGTGATCCGTTTTACAATTATATTTTTTTTTTCGGGAAACATATTTTTGTGAACTTGTTGATGGAATGGAATACTAAAGATGTTATGTTTCCTTTAATAAGAATATTATTTTTGGGTAGTGGTACCCTTTAATTCTACATACGGGAATGACAATGATAATACTTACTGTGATGCGCTCCATCTGTGTGGAGAACGGGTGGAACAGCTCGAAGAAGATGAGTCCCAGGGAGAAGATGTCCACTTTGTGGTCATAGTTCTGACCGGTTAGCTGCATGGAGGACAGGTGCAAACAAGGGAACAAAATTAAATGTTATATCAAAGCTCAGAAGTATAACTTGTGGGCCAGATGGGCAAGTCAACTTAAGATTTTTCTATTTCTAGTAGCCCAAAATCTGAACCTGGTGGTCCCAGCAAACAGAAGAATATGAAACGTTTGGTTATATTTGGTTGCCCATTTGGGCCACATGGCATTAAAAATTCTGTGCACTCCAAAAATCGGGTAGCATGCAGAACTGGGGCTCTGCAGATATTTCAGGGGCTAAATCCTCCTAAAACCCTAGATACATTATATTTGTTCATTATGTGCAATGCATAAAATAAGTACATGCAAGTTTATCTATATCAGTGGTTAGAATTTGTATTTTGTTATTGATATTGAGTCATTTGTCGCAATGTGTTTTCAATTTGTACAGCCAAAAACTTTCAGAAAATAATTTGTGGGTCATTTGGTCATGTGATTTCCACTTTTCACTAGTCTACAAGCAGAACTTCAATAGTTTAAAACCATGGTTTACATAAACCACCTTTTAGTGAATTCAAGCCTGAGGGTAGAAACATCCTGTTCATACCTGCTCCGGACTCATGTAGAGTTGGGTCCCCACTTTCCCTGTGTGGAGCTGAAGTCCCCCAGATGTGTCGTCTTCATCCTCTGCATCTTCTATACCGGTGTCCATGGCCGTCACAAGACCAAAGTCTCCCACCTTCACCTTCCCGTCCAATGAGAAGAAAATGTTGGAAGGCTGGGGGGAATGAAAAGAGAGGACCAGCATTTAGTTATAGTGCAAATTTTCTTTGCAACCCATTTATTAATCGACTTCTTCTTTATTATTATTATCATCATCATCATCATCGTCATTTCCTTCTATGTCATCATTATCATCACCATCATTGTCATTACCACCACCACCACCATCATCAGCATAATTCACATACCTTGAGATCTCTGTGGATCATGCCACAGCCATGGATGTAGCTGCATGCCTCCAGGATCTGGTGGAAGATGTGCAGCACCTTGTTCCTGTCCCTGGACAGCGTGTTGGTGCTCAGCCAGTCCTTCAGCGTCTCCTTCTGGCACAGCTGCATCTGGATGTACAGGTAGATCCTGGGCACCTTGGCAACAGGTGGCCCTCTGCTCCTCCTTGACGTTGACGGCTGTAGGAGGTCATTATCAAGCGTAGAGTGACTGTTCTTTGAGGACTCATTACAGAGCTTGGAGGAACTTTTCCTTGAATTGGCACCGTCTCCCGTGTCATCCCCGTCATTGTTATTCTGCGTCCCACTATCTGTAGCTGCTTCCGAGGCATCCGAGTGTGTTGATGCTTCAGAGGTGTTGTCCGAATACCCCCGGCGATTGCTGCACCCCGAGTCGTCAAAGATAATCTGGAAAGAATCGCTGTGATCTAGCTCTCTAATTTCTTTGGAATCAACATTGCCTTGGTAGTGCTGGAAGGGCAATTCAACGGGTGTGTTTCCAGTACTTGTGTCTGTGCTTCGAGAGGAAGCACTCTGTTTGACAAAGCTCCCATTCATTGGAGTCCTTTCACCGGAGTCGGATACTTTGCTCACGGAGCATATACTGTCATTTGCGCTCTCATCCGCACCCTGGAAATCGATGCTGAAAGAACTACTTTCATCAAGGTCACTGCCAAGTTCAAAGCCCCCGCTCAGGCTGTTCACAGCCCCTGGGAAGAGGATGTCTGATTCAACCCCCAAGCTCCTTCCATCACCCTTCTGGTTCACACCTCTCTTACCACTGCCCCCCTTGCCGCTTTCTTCAGTTTCCTCATCGCAATCCGTGAGGTCGAATCTGAGCACAGGGCTTCCTCGCTGCGGTCTATCCTTCATTTCAAGACCAAAGTCTGTGCTGGTACTAGTCTTGCCACCAGTCTGCTGGAGTAACTGTTCCCTGTTCCTTACTAGCTCACTGTTCTTGTTAAAGAAGGCTGGTGTGCCCACGGACGATAACAGGTCATTACTAGTGAGACAGCAAAAGAAGAATAGAATACAACAAATTAATAAATGAGGATAGTGTAATTCTGCAGTCACAACACATTTAACATACACTTCTGAAAATCTTTTGTACACTCCAAAGACAAACATGTTCAGGAATAGCCCGGAAACAATTGGGCTGTGGTCTAAAAAGAATGTTATTTAATGATATACTTAGTGAGTACTTTTTTCTTCAGAGTTGTCTTCTGTTTGGTTAGTATCCATATGAAAGTAAACTTATTATGGACTTCTAAATGAGAACTAGAATTGTAATACTTGTTTAGAACAAGTATAGGTGGGCTGGTCGAACTAAAATTAAAGACATAATCAAGGGCTCATTTGAGATAGCTTATTGTCTCAGCTACAACATACTCGAAGTTCAGCGTAAACGAAGCTAAAACGAAGAAGATATTGGTCGCGAAAGACTGGAATGTAGAATCCAGTTTTGAAAAAAAGTCATGTCCCATAGAGAATACACGCAAAATGTTAAAAAATGACATGCCTCCTTAAATCGCAAAAATACGCCATGATGCCTTTGTCAAAATGAAAAATCGTGATCATCACATTTGTAGAGAATTGTCTCAGATAGAACATATCAAAATTTGGAAGAAAATCGATCAATATTTACAGAGATACAATAAATTTTCCAAAAATATGCTGACGTCATAATATGCAAATTGAAATTTTGAGTTCGGAGGCCATTATGATGACGCCATGAGTTAATTGAGGGTCAAATGAGACATGAAATCATATCTCCGACTCATAATCTATCCAAATATGAAAAAAAACTTGGGAGTTCCCATCCATTCTGAAGAGTTACAATGAATTTTGTATAGGCATGTTTTTGCGCGTGTGCGTGTGCGCGTTTTTTCGTAAAATGCTTAAAATGGCCTAAAACGTATCCAAAATGAATTTGCGACGATTTTGAACATTTTAAAATTTTGCGCGCGCGCTGACGCGCGCACGTACGCATGCGCGCGCGTTTTTTGACCTGAAATTGACCGGACGGATATTGACCTTGATCATGATAAATATGAATGAGAAACAACTTTTCGTTATGAAGATATGATCATGAGAAGATATTCAGAAAATTTTACAAAATGGCGCCTAGATGACGTCATCAGTCAAGGTCAGGGTTCAAAACCTTATTTTGCTTTGTCCATATGCCTATATATATGTGTGCCAAATTTCAAGGCACTTGATTGAGCCATTTTCAAGTTATCTTGCTAACAAAAAAGTGATTGGAAATAAGAAAAATAAAGAATAATAATAAATAAATAAATAAAGGCAATTCTAACGAAATTATGAGGTTGTCTGTATGATGTACAGCCCACCTAATAAATAAATAAAGGCAATTCTAACGAAATTATGAGGTGGTCTGTATGATGTACAGCCCACCTAACTAGAATTGTAATACTTGTTTAGAACAAGTATAGGTGGGCTGGTCGAACTAAAATTAACGACATAATCAAGGGCTCATTTGAGATAGCTTATTGTCTCAGCTACAACATACTCGAAGTTCAGCGTAAACGAAGCTAAAACGAAGAAGATATTGGTCGCGAAAGACGGGAATGTAGAATCCAGTTTTGAAAAAAAGTCATGTCCCATAGAGAATACACGCAAAATGTGAAAAAATGACATACCTCCTTAAATCGCAAAAATACGCCATGATGCCTTTGTCAAAATGAAAAATCGTGATCATCACATTTGTAGAGAATTGTCTCAGATAGAACATATCAAAATTTGGAAGAAAATCGATCAATATTTACAGAGATACAATAAATTTTCCAAAAATATGCTGACGTCATAATATGCAAATTGAAATTTTGAGTTCGGAGGCCATTATGATGACGCCATGAGTTAATTGAGGGTCAAATGAGACATGAAATCATATCTCCGACTCATAATCTATCCAAATATGAAAAAAAACTTGGGAGTTCCCATCCATTCTGAAGAGTTACAATGAATTTTGTATAGGCATGTTTTTGCCCATATATGCTATGTATTACAAGAGCTCGCGCGCACGGACATGTTTCTTGAACGGAAGCTCATTGCGTTTTTACTAGTCAGAAAAAGGTGAACAAGGTATCAAAATGCTTGGAAAGATGGGCTAAATATGATAACAGAGAAAATTCGGCGATTCTATGTTGCAAAATGCCAGTACGCGCGAAAACGCGCGCGCATGCGCGTGTGCGCGTTTTTTCGTAAAATGCTTAAAATGGCCTAAAACGTATCCAAAATGAATTTGCGACGATTTTGAACATTTTAAAATTTTGCGCGCGCGCGTTTTTTGACCTGAAATTGACCGGACGGATATTGACCTTGATCATGATAAATATGAATGAGAAACAACTTTTCGTTATGAAGATATGATCATGAGAAGATATTCAGAAAATTTTACAAAATGGCGCCTAGATGACGTCATCAGTCAAGGTCAGGGTTCAAAACCTTATTTCGCTTTGTCCATATGCCTATATATATGTGTGCCAAATTTCAAGGCACTTGATTGAGCCATTTTCAAGTTATCTTGCTAACAAAAAAGTGATTGGAAATAAGAAAAATAAAGAATAATAATAATAATAATAAATAAATAAATAAAGGCAATTCTAACGAAATTATGAGATGGTCTGTATGATGTACAGCCCACCTAATAATTACCCTCAAAGTGTCGCAAAGGGCCCTACAAGAATTTTTCTCTGGGCCTTCTCTATTAAATAACACATAGTACGTCCACGGCCTGTTCACACGAGTTTACATAACGCAACACAACATTCAACCATGAAACTCACGATTCTCCGACGAGGTGCTTGTCCCTGGTGTCCTGCCAGCCCACAGGGGGCTCTTCCAGCCAGGAGTTGAAGTAGCGCACAATCCCAGAATGATCCAAGATGGCTAGAGTCCTAGCTTCTCTAAGTACCTTCTCTCTTGCCTCCTCCCTGTTTACAACAATGGTATATAATTTCATTTAAAATATAGTTTTGGGGTTCATTACAACACATGCTGTTGCCTCAAAGGCAACTACTTGATTCTGTTTTAGTTGCAAATCCAATACTTGCTGCTACTATATCACGCATTGGATGTTGGGATTTGTTAATATACACATGAAATACATTGTACAATCCAAATCGAATCCAATGTCGACTGCAGGTGTTGGCATCTCTTTCTCTAGAGCTATGATTTCTCACTTGCCGCTTTTCTGAAGAAATTATAATGTTGACGAGTTGCACAGGATACTCATTTATTTGTTAGAATAGTTTATTGGCACTGAGGGCTTCAATCAAGCTACATGTAAGAGTTGATGTACATGTAGAGCATCTCAAAAAAATCAACGCTGCCCGGCAAGTGTCCTTGCCTATCTAAGTAATTTCTCTCTCGCCTGTTCCCTGTTTGGAATGGAAAAATACATTCTAACAAATTATACAGACATCATTTTACTTTTACTAACGTTATTCCCTAATTATAGAATACGTGCACTTGGACAAAAACATGGGAGAAAGGCAAATTCTGACATTTATATAGATATAAATTTTCTTTCAGTAACTTTATTCCCTAATCATAATATCAATATGTGCACTCGGACAAAAAATATGGGATTATTTAAAAATAAGTAATACAAACAAATTGCATAAAGAGATACTAACCTATTTGGTAGCGTTATCCTCTTGACTGCATAGCTGTTCTCATCAATCTTATTCTTGGCTTGGAACACAATCCCAAAACCTCCCTTTCCAAGGCACTCCATATGGTCAAAATCACTATGAAATCTGTCAAAAAAAGGAAAATAATTTTAAACATCTATCTACTGACCAGAAATATAATGAAAAAGAACAAAGAAAATGAGGCTTCCCCAGGATTCCAACCCGAGACCGGATTCCTAGACCGTTGCTCTTACTCTCTGACCTCAAACGATCCTGTGACGGTTTGCTCGTCTCTGAAACCCCTTAAGTTTTTAATGCTCGTTTTGTTCAGAAGCTAATACAGACCTGCATGTGACAAAGTATAAACAATACACCATCTCTGAAAATGAGGTCATAGTGCAATCTTGTTTTTACATAGCATACTTGCTTCAAACAAGGTGAATGTGAGGAAAATAAAAGTTTTAAAATATCAGATCTGAAGTAGTCTGGTATAGGAAGTTTAATCTGGATCTAGGTACTGCTGATTAATGTCTAGGTCACAAATGCTCCGATTTGGGATACGGCGCCCGTACGATGCCACTTTTTGGTGAAATCTTGTGGGAATCTTGCGATGGCTATCTTACGATGTTTAACTTGCCGGAAGCCTGTAGACACGTCGTAGAGAGCATCGCACGGGCACCGCAAGGGCACTGCACAGGCACCGTAGCCTTTTTTTCGAATATTGTACAATTTTTTTGACTGAATTTGGGGCCACTCAATTGTACGATATCGTAAGAGTATCTTGCGATGACTGTACGAGTCCTGTAAGGCGTCCGTACGAGCGCTCAGATTGTAAGTACAGGAGCTGTGCGATTTAAATTTGCTTGCACTCCCAAAGTCATCGTACGGGGCCCGGCAAATATGTGACCGCTACACAAAGATATCGCAGACATCTCCACGAAATTGTAGGAAATCCGCCGTAGGTAAAAAAAATTGTGCGCCGGCTGGAGCATTTGTGACCTAGGCATAAAGGTACATCCCACTTTAATACGTATTATTGGACTGGTCGTGAAAATAAGAGGTAATGAATGTTTACCTTGATTTATACTCTGCAGAAGAGGAGGTCTTCTGAGGAGTGTTATCTGCTTCTGCATGATTTGTCTCCTCAGTTGCCCTCTCATCTCCCACATTCTGCTTCTTCTCCCTTTCCATGAGACGCCGTTGTCTCTTGGGTTTCAGGACGCAGTAGAAGAACATCTGCATTCCTATCGCTATCAAGATACTAGTGCTCATAATCTCTCTCCTGTAGATCAAAATATGAAATTAAATTAAATATTGATAAACTATACACCAGGAAAATAAAGATATTATTGAGGAGCTACTTTTAATTTGATTCTCCCTTTCCAAGAGAAGCTTCTGTCTCTTGGGTTTCAAGACACAGTAGAAGAAGAACTGCATTCCTATGGCTATCAAGATACTAGTGCTCAGAATCTCTCTCCTGTAGAGCAAAATATGAAATGAAATTAAATAAATATAAAATAATGTATACACCAGGAAAATAAAGATATTATTGAGGAGCTACTTTTTTAATTTGATTCTCCCTTTCCATGAGAAGCCTCTGTCTCTTGGGTTTCAAGACGCAATAGAAGAACATCTGCATTCCTATGGCTATCAAGATGCTCGTGCTCATAATCTCTCTCCTGTAGATCAATATATGAAACGAAATTAGAAAATATCATTGTTTATAAAGAATGATAAACTATAAAATGGGGGAAAAGATATTATTGAGCGACTGTTCTCCATGAGAAGCCTCCGTCTCTTGGTTTTCAGGACGCAATAGAAGAACATCTGCATTCCTATCGCTATCAAGATACTAGTGCTCATAATCTCTCTCCTGTAGATCAAAATATGAAATGGAATTAAATATTGATAAACTATACACCAGGAAAATAAAGATATTATTGAGGAGCTACTTTTAATTTGATTCTCCCTTTCCAAGAGAAGCTTCTGTCTCTTGGGTTTCAAGACACAGTAGAAGAAGAACTGCATTCCTATGGCTATCAAGATACTAGTGCTTAGAATCTCAGTAGATCAAAATATGTAAAACAAACTACATTACAAAAACAAAACAAAATTGGTGGTGGGGGGGGGGGGGTTAAAAAGATGTAAATTCTCCTCTTTCATGAGAAGCTTTTGGGACTGAGTTGTCGCATCACAGGGATCACAGAGCTTACTGGGGACACCATGTTATAAAAATGAATCAATCAATAAATAAATACATAAATACAAGCAAAATAATAAACAAACAAACAAACAAACAAATGTTCAGATTATTATTCATACAAATACAAATGAACAAAAGGTTGTTCACCGCAATAGCACCATTTTCTATTTCTGTCGGGCCCATTTACCAATTTCTTGTTTGTTGACCCTTCTCATTTAATTGAAGTTGTTATATAGTAACACTTTAGTAATAAAGTTACTCAAATAAATAGTGACTGAAGGAAAATACCGCTGATAGCTTTCATCTTCTAGAAAATAACAATAATTATGATGGTGGTAACTTATACAGGGTGGCCCACAAATAACGGAACGGGGTACTTACCAAACTAAAGACTCATGATGCCCGTCAATACTGCATCGAGTAACGATCAACCGTGCGCCATTGTGAGTGTGCGTTCAGCTGTGTATAGAGAAGAATGGGTACTTACAATGGCGCACGCATTGAACGTTACTAGTTGCTATGACGGGCATCATGTGTCTTCATTATAGCAAGCACCCCGTTCCGTTATTTCTGGGCCACCCTGTATAGCGCACGTTCCATCTTTCTGACGCTCACGGCACATCATTATTATTATTACCCCGGTCATTGGCTACACACTGCAATCAATCCAGCACAAAAAGTGAACATTTTCCACTCCCTGTGTGACTATACTTCTATCATAACTACAAACAAGGCGATAGCTGTAAGGTGTCTTGCCCACTTGCGCGCATTCATGCAACAAACCATCTACCAATCAAGTTTGGTTTCACACAGATGCAGGGTTGGAAAGTTATCAACCATTATAGAGTCTTGCAGGTAAACTTTCACATTTGACCTCATTTGACCTTTAACCCCAGAATATCATGGAGGCCAATATAGGGCATCTACCAATCAAGTTTGGTTACAAACAGATGCAGAGTTGGAAAGTTATTCAAATTTTTGTAAGCGTCACGGACGGACGAATGCAATTTGGATCCCTTAGTCTCCCTCCATCTCGGTGGGCTCGACAATAAATACTAACCACCAAGTCCAGACAGAAGTGCTAAATAGGATCTCCAGACCAGCATCCTCGCTCTCGTTGGTCTCTGTGACCCCCCTCCGTCCAGGCGTCTTCCATTCTCTCGGCGATAGGTCCTGGAGTAGGTAGTATCCATTATCTGAAATCATTATGAATTACAAGAATTGAATTGAACTGGGCCCTGAAGCAGTAACCATTTACCATTGATTTACGATCAATTGATTGTGCAATTAATCATACATTTTTATACTGAGGGCCCGAAATTGATTTGCCGACATTTCAAATGAATGTACACTAAAATGTTCAACTATTCAATTTGTTACCCAGTGTTTTTAAAGTCAAGTAATTCAGGTTTATCAAAGTTTGTTATATTTCATGATTTAACTTTGATTTATTCAGACTAAAAATCAGGGCCGGTATTCAATTCCATACTTAAGTCAAAATTTAGCTTTTAAAAGTAAATTACTTAGACAAAATTGGGATTTGTTTAATTCAACAACTGAAAATCTGACCAAAAATTTAAAGTTATAATGTCTTCAAATATTATATTTAGATTTTGATTTACTGAAGTAAAAGTCTTAAAAACGATTTTAATACAAGCTCTCGGCATAGAAAAATGCTTTAAAAATGTCTTGCTTTATCTAAGTATTGAATTGAATACCAGCCCAGGCCTCTATGAACAAATATTCATTGCTTGCCCTGTTGCGCAAGTGAATATAGCATATCCCCTTGCTCCACAGCAAAATGCCCTTGCCCAAAGTTTTCAGATATTAATGCAATGGAGCTTTTAATATTCATGCATACTAATAAATCACAATTTCACACAAGCATAAAATGTTACAGAAGCTAGATTAAAATATGCTTATTCAGGAAATACCAAAATCCTAAATCTCATATTTTGAAAAAAAATTGACTATTTTAGCTAATAAAAGAGAAACTACCACAGCGACATATTGGTCGTTTTGTGGTGTAAGGTCACATAGAACCTTTAATGACCTAGGCATAAGGCATTCTCTGTTAACTCGTGAAAAGTTGCTAAGGACTGTAATTCAATAGATCAAGTGCAACCAGATGGTCGGGTGGGCAATATATCATTGCATGGTGTACACACTCGCTTACACGCACATTGTAATACAGCTTAGCCGATTGTATTATTGTTTCAATGGTTTCAATGGTTTCAGCCATTCTATCATCTTTGACTTATAACCATTAGTGTGTGTTTAATAACGCACAGGTTTATTTACTAACATTCAGTTTAAGCAGAACTCTGAAATCTGAAGTAAATGAATTATTCTTGACAAGGCAACAAAAAACAATTATACTTGCCCATTCGAGCAAGTTCATTTAATTTTCAATATAAAATACAAATCTGTGATCTACATTTAAAAAAAAATCCCTACCAAATGGATACTGGTTCCAGACGGACACCTGGCTAGTGTGTTGTCTACCCCTCTCCCTCTCGCTGGCCTCCAGATTCTCCTCATTCTGTCTTGTCACCAACGAGGGCGTCCTAGAGACCGAGGTGTAGGCGTATGGTCTCCATTGCACCCTAGGGGCCATCAAACTTCCGTCATGGGCACCTGCTTGCCCCCTCTGGGCTGCCCATGCGGCCACGGCAACTTCTGCCTGCGTGCTCTCAGACGGATGGACGTACAGTTGGTCTTTATGGCTACCTGTAAATGTTCCCAAAATGAAATAAAAGTATAGTAGAACCACGTTATAATGAGTACCTCAGGACCATGACAATTACCTTGTTATCAGATATCACAGTAAAAAACAAAAACACAACAACATAAAGAGCTTGGACACCAAATATTACCTTTATAACAATATATACAGGTTTTGTTACATCAGACCTCTTTAATACCGTGGTTCAACTGTACATGAAATCATTTTATGCCATATAGTCTCTATGCCACACTACATTCAGGGGCAAAGTCTGATAGCATGGGTTAACCCTAAAGTCAACATTTCTTTTAAAAGCAAAACCTGAATTTGATGGGTGTGAAGAATACAAACACACACATACGTACAAATAATGAACACATATTTAAAGAGACGCATTAAGCGTTATGTTGCTTACCTACATACAGCATGGGGTTGGCATGATCGGAGAAGAAGGGAGTCATCAGAGGCGTGTCATCTGAGGTCATGTCAAGGGTCACGGGGGCAAAGAGGTCAACCCTGCTCACGACCCCATTCCGGATCGTCCATGCATTCGCAATGCTACTCTCCAACTGTTAAATAATGATGAAACATACAAATTTATTTGATGTACATTCCGTTCAAAGAAGACCAGTGTACATAACTCATGACACTTGACAAACTTAAAAATTACAACTGTTCATGACCTGCTTTATCCAGCACCCTCCGATTGGGTGTATAGGTTCATCATGCACTAATAGTCTATCAGGTTATGTAAAGCAGCAATTTTTTTTGCTATAATCTTGGAAACAGTTTTTAATTTGGTCTAAATACATTACTGATGAGAAAAAGTGATGTTTCCATTTTTTATTTTTGGTCCCAGGGTGCATTTTGGCGATTTTAAAGATAATTAGCTAATTTGCATATTTGTGAAATAAGGTCAGGGGTCATTTTCTATCTAGGAATAGTACAATATTGATAAAAACTAGTATTCTAGGGTATTTTAAGGCAAGGATTCCATTTCCGGTGCTCGTTTGTAAGTGCTGTATGGGAAACACTCTGAAATCAAAGATGGCTTCCCCTAATTTGCATATTTATGAATATTATTGATTTTCAGTGGCTACAGCCCCTAATAAGCAATAATTCCGGATTATTATTTGTCAGTTATGTTCTAAGTATGTATTTAAGATATCAAAGATGAGTTACCATCATGGCAACCTCTAGCAATGCATATTATTTGCATAAATATGTATTTTACCTAATTTGCATATTCCCCCAAATCGAGTTTATTGGGAACCCGGCAAGTAAAAAAGACAAGTAATACCACTTTTCCAAGGTTTTAGGGGGCAACGAATCCATTCATGATAGTTATTTACCTGTATCACCTCGGCAACCCACATAAATTCAAGATGGCCGCAATTGTCATTTTAAAGTAAATAATGCTATTTGCTACTTAAACGGCATTTAATTGATAAAAGTATGATTTGCTTACTGTAAGCAAACAACTACATTGTGATTCAAATATTCTAGTTGCTCATTCCAATAATTAAAAGTCAAAACATTATAATATCCATCTAATATAACCAAAATAATATAGTCGTGTATCATAACATGTGTAATTTAGGGAGCAGTCATCTTGGATTTGAGATGGATGCCATGGTGATACAGGTAAATAAGTATCAAAAATGGATCTGCTGCCCCCCAAAACCTTGGAAAAGTGGTATTACTTGTCTTTTTTACTTGCAGGGTTCCCAATATACTCGATTTTGGGGAATATGCAAATTAGGTAAAATACATAATTATGCAAATAATATGCATTGCTAGAGGTTGCCACGATGGCAACTCATCTCTGATATATCTTAAATGCATACTTAGAACATAACTGACAAATAATAATCCGGAATGATTGCTTATTAGGGGCTGTAGCCACTGAAAATCAATAATATTCATAAATATGCAAATTAGGGGCAGCCATCTTGGATTTCAGAGTGTTTCCCATACATCACTTACAAACGAGCACCGGAAATGGAATCCTTGCCCCCAAATACCCTAGAATACTAGTTTTTATCAATATTGTACTATTCCTAGATAGAAAATGACCCCTGACCTTATTTCACAAATATGCAAATTAGCTAATTATCTTTAAAATCGCCAAAATGCACCCTGGGACCAAAAATAAAAAATGGAAACATCACTTTTTCTCATCAGTAATGTATTACGACCAAATTTTAAAATGTTTCCAAGATTATAGCAAAAAATTTCACAACATTTATTTACACTTCATTAGGGGATATACTATAATGCACTCCAAGTACATGTGTACATGAAACCTTAAAAACAAATTTATGCTCTCTTGAAGCTAAATGTAAATCCTGCGAAATGTACAGTTCAAACAATGTCTCGATTGAATACATGAGTTATTTATCACTAATAAATGATGGCAAAAATGTCAAAGAATAATCATAACAAGAACCAGAGCTTTATTCTCTGAGTGCCAAATTAAATGGAAAGTATCCACTTGAAACAATTGTTTAGAAAAGTTTACACCCCCCCCCCCCCCATTCATCTACTATTCAAGAAGTCAAGTCCTTATAGAGTTCATTTAACAGTTGAATATTGTGTGAATTTTAGACTCAAATAAGTCTACTGTGACACTCAGAGAACCAAACACATGAAATTCTATTTCTAAGTATTGTGACTAGAGACGCCCGTGGCCTTCAGAGACCCTTAGAACTAACCTGATGTGTCCAAAGAAGCTGCCTCTCACTGCCCACAGCAAAGACCGTCTTAGCACTCATGTCCACCATCACTGAAGGTGCATATCCTTCATCGTAGTCCTCCTCGTCCTCGGCCTCGCACACCACATCTTCTTCTTGGTCGTCTTCAAAGTCTTGGCCGTCGTCATCCTCAGATGGTTGCATGCCTCTCAGGAATGTGACATCATGCTGACCAACACTGAAGTTCCATCTGTATAGCATGTACACAAAAAATGAATGAATGGGTATGCCTAGGCCGCAGGGCGTGAAACCGACCCGGGCCAATCACCACTTTGGTTATTGGGATCACTTGCTCTATTACTCATTGATGTCAATATGTGATAGAATAACATACTATTTAAATTAGCATAGCTGAGCACATTACCTTCCTGACTCATTCAACCATAAAAGGTTCATCCAAGCAATCTAGAGATCAATGGAACCAGTGGCCAAGAGCACGATCATGACCCAGGACCAGACCTAGTTCCAGCCTGTACGGTTGAATGAGTAAGGGGGTATGTGCGCACTGCTACGTTTTTTTGAGCTGTATACTATTCTAGCATATTGACATCAATGAGTAACAGCCAATGATGCTAACTACCATGGTAAATGTCACTGGACCATAGTCAGGCCCCTGGGTCCAAGGCTGTAATTATAGTTCTAGATTATGTTTCTGAATTTATTGAGAACATACTGGCAATAATTTTCCTTTGAGGTGAACAAAAATGATTAGCTGAAACCTAAAAAACAAAAACAAAAAAAAACTGTTTTGACCTAGGTACTTGTATGGTCGGTTAAAAACAATTATCCTTTTCACTACAGCACGCCTCTCCCTCTCTCTTTTTCTTTCAATTTAACTCTCAACTTTCCTTTCATAAAAAAGTTCCTTCCTCTCCCTCCCTCGTAATATAATAGAAATCTGAAATATATGATGAGAATTTTTAAAGAACACTGATATTATTAATTAATCAAAATTAAGTTACAGTTAAGTAGCATAGTCTTATTGTGAAAATGTTAATATTTGTAATAATTATATAATTGTGTTTTTTAATGTAATTTATTCACCCATTCTGTCCTGCCTGTAGAGTAATATGGCATGACCTGGACCTGTATCTACTCTTCTTCCTTTGTTCATGGTTTTTTGTTTAATGTGCAATAAAGTGATGAATACAAAATTCAAACAAACAAACAAACAAAAAACAAAACACAAAACAAAGGCCCCATCAAAACATCCAAATAAACATGTTTTGATCTCACTCACTTTTCCGAGCCATTTCTCTGGTCCACAGCCCTCACTGTCTGCCGTGTATGTTGGATGACTATGATGTCCTCTTCATTGCTAGCCTCATCACCGTAGACCTCACATCCGCCTGAGCGACACACATACTGCAACTAAAATTAAATATAGGAACATGAAAGGACATCATTGGATAGATGAAAATGATGACATAAATGGTACCCTGGGGTACCAAATGAAAATCGGCCATTTTGTTTAATTATTTATTTATTTTTCAGGGCTGTACACTGGGGTACCAAAGAGTGTTAAATTATTTTTGTTATGCTTAATTTACGTTCAAAATTCTCTCTTTGCGGCCGGGGTAGCGTGCATACAAGCGCTGCATGCACAACGCAATACACCAGCGGCGTCCATGATTGCTCTGCGGTACGGTTGTACTTCGGGTGGACACAAGATGGCGCTACACAACGCGCGAGATACAGGGGTAAAACGGTACCCCCGGGGTACTGCGCGTGTATCAAATAGACAATATGTAAATTACCCTGAATACTTTCATTAGAAATATAGAGAAATCATACAAAATAGGATTATCACCAAGGTGATAACTACCGTTTGCAACTAATCTAATGGTGCTCATAGTTTTGCTATTACAAATTCAGCTAAGCACCTGTTTTTTTAAAAACTAACAGTCAATGCTTTAATCAATGTTAAGTGTAAGTGAAACACCCTACTGGACCATCGCAAAGGACAAGCCCTGCTATTTAATACCTCTCCTGTTCTTGCGTTGAGGCCAAAGGAGTTGATCTCCATTTCTCTGACTATCACCGTTTCATCACTTTTTTAACTCATTGCAGCTCATGGGCAGCCTGCCCTGAGATCCCCCCCCCCCGGCCACTACAAAGGACAAACCCTTCTATTAAATACCTCTCCTGTTCTTGCGTTGATGCCAAAGGAGTTGATCTCCTTGCCTCCGACCATCACCATCTCGTCGCTCAGCTTGAAGGAGGTGCTGAGGAGGGTCTCTGCGGTGAAAGGAACAGCCTCCAGGACCTCGCCATCCCACTTGAACAGGCCCCCATTCAGGGAAGGAATCACCTTGTACATACCCTCCGGACCAGACATCTGGGAAAAAAATTTAAACAAGTTCTATCACGTCGAGTAGAAATATATGGGGGCTGAGAGCGATTTTGCCCCCTAATTTTCAAAATAGCCCCTAAAATTACCATCAGGGTATTATGTTAAAAGTATCCCGATATCCATCAGATTGGAAAAGTAGCCCCCTAAAATTATAAATTAATTCCTGTTGACGTTCAACAAACTTCACTTCAGTCCACATTGCCAGATGAAGGCTAGCAGTTCGCAGCCGAAACGTCGCAATACACTAGTTTGTATACATCGTGAGACAACCGATCTATTCGTTCTTTTCATCTTAGCACCACGATGACTAACATCTTTCGTACTATTAACTTCATTTCAGTTCAGATTTTGAAATGATCAATTGTATCAAGTTTCAAAGTACTTAGTGATGTCATACTTTTGTCAATGCATATTAATGGTCATGTAGGTATTAAGTTGAACACTGATTTGGGCTTTTGCTATTGGGTTGGAGATGGACGATTGCTATCTTAGCAACAAATAAATTTCCGTCTTGCCTGACATAATTTAGAACCATTACTCAAGTCATGGCAATGAATAGCGAATAGCTTTGATATCACACTTGGGCACTCTATAAAATGGTATCAAGTATACTCAAGTCATTACTGTTTGTTTTATCTTAGATGTATAAACGACAGTACCTCTATTATTCCACTTGAACAGACATCATTTAACAATTGAATGCAGATACCCAGGACTAAGAATTCTAGTAGGCCAGCCCTACAAACTATGATCAAGTTATTACTTTTCAATGCAACCATTATTTTTACTATAATAGAAATTCTGGTTAAGAATATCACTCTTTATATATTTCTTTATTGTATGCACTCATAATGTAATTTTGTTCAAATTAGAGTAATGTTGGTGCATACATTACAAAAAAGACACACAGTGGCAGAGCTAAGAGAGCCCTGCCTCCAATAATTTGGAAAAAACAATAAAAATACATTTATAAGGGTAATATTAAAAAAAAAAAAACACAAAGAAAAGAAGAAAAACTAGATGGATCTTCGATTGCGCGCAATCGAAAATTATGCCTCCGCTATCACGCGATTTTAATATCAAGCTCAAATTAACATGCACTGATTTAATTTTTATAAATATTTTTCATATATTTTGAGTCCTGTGACCTTGACCATATGACCCCAATCTTTGATGGCTCCGTAAAAAAACATTCAGGTACGAAGTTTGATTGAAAAATGACATTTAGTTCAAGATTGAGATTTTGGCATTACAAGCTTTTTTGCATGTATAATGAATCCCGTGACCTTGACCTCAACCTCATGACCCCAACATTTTATGGCTACGTTGACTCTTTATGATACATTCAGGTACCGAGTTTGATTGAAATCTGACATTCAGTTCTTGAAATTTTGCCATTACAAGCCATTTTCGCATACATATCGAGTCCTGTGACCTTGACCTTTGACCTCATGACCCTCCAAATCTAATCAGATCAGTCGCACCCTGATATGTACACTCATACCAAGTTTGAAATTGATCCATCAACCGGTTCTTGAGATATCGCAAGAACGAGGCATTTTTGCGCATACATTGAGTCCTGTGACCTTGACCTTTGACCTCATGAACCCCAAAATCTAATCAGATCATTGCCACCCCAATATCTACACTAATACCAAGTTTGAATTAGATCCGTCAACCGGTTCTTGAGATATCGCGAGAACGAGGCATTTTTGCATATATATTGAGTCCTGTGACCTTGACCTTTGACCTCATGACCCCTAAAATCTAATCAGATCATTGTCACCCCAATATGTACACTCATACCAAGTTTGAAATTGATCCGTCAACTGGTTCTTGAGATATCGCGAGAA
Source organism: Echinarachnius parma (assembly GCA_037951105.1). Classification (NCBI taxonomy): domain Eukaryota; kingdom Metazoa; phylum Echinodermata; class Echinoidea; order Clypeasteroida; family Echinarachniidae; genus Echinarachnius; species Echinarachnius parma. The sequence continues at coordinate 99,842 of JBAMJV010001591.1, read as the reverse complement.
CGAAAACGGGACGGACGGACGGACGGACAACCCAAAAACATAATGCCTCCGGCCACTTCGTTGGCGGAGGCATAAAAAGGTGTGACCCCCCCCCCCCCCCCCCCCCTCCCAATCAGTCCGACCACTGGGGATATACAATGAAATTAAATTTGACAATCACCTCGAATTGGCTGATGGACGAGGAGAGCAGGGGCCCGATGCCAGCATCCATGGTCCACTGCTGCTGTCCGGCATTCTGGATGTCCAGGGCTACAATCCGGCCGTCAATCGTACTCAGGAGCAGCAGGGGTCTAACAAGGTCAACAAAATACAAAATGTATATATTCCCTAAATTGATTTCTTATCATTTGGGTTTGTGTCAGGTTTACTTTATAATAACTTCTGACCATCACAAATACTGAAAGGGCTTTCAGGGACGAACAACTGTCAGATGGACTTTCTAACTCAGCCAGCAGCTAGAGCACTGGTCTAGCAATCCGGAGGTTGCGGTTCAAATCCAGAGAAACCCTATTTTCTTTGGTAAATATATTACTCATTGCGGATATAGTATCAAAATTAATATCGCTAGTGATATTCGTTTGTCTCGCAATGTATGGACAACAAGGAATCTAAAAGATCACGACGTTTCGTGCGCCGCTGCAACACTTTGTCACTTTTATTTATAAATATTTCTGGTCAGTTTCCCTCTGTTTGAAGTAAGTTCAACAAATTGTAACGTTTGTCCCACTGACTTTGTTCTGGCTGTTAACAAAAATAACTGCACATTGGCAATGCAAACCTAGTTAAAGGGTACCACCACCCAAAAATAATATTCTTATTAAAGAAAGGTAACATCTTTAGTATTCCATTCCATCAACAAGTTCACAAAAATATGTTTCCAGAAAAATATATACCGTAAATCTCCATGTATAAGGCGCACTTTTTTCCGTCGGAAAAAATTTAAAAGTCGGGGGTGCGCCTTATACACAGGTACAGCAAAAAAAAAAAAAAAAAAAAAAAAATATATATATATATATATATATATTTTTTATTTTATTTTTTTTTTTTGGGGGGGGGGACACCCTCTAGTCATGTTCAATGCATATTACACTGGCCCATTGCATGACAAGAGCTTACTGTCTGTTGTAGCATTCAGCAACATATACATTTGTCTCAAAATAAAAATGTTGGTTACAGATGTAAAAAATGCAAGTTTATTAAGCAAATTACTGCTGCTAATGAATATTCATACATTCGTGAGCAGCAGTACTCATTATATATATGCAATTATCTAACCATTTGTTATAAATTTTGCTCATAATTGAAAATCTATTGTTAGTTAATTAAGAAAATTGCATTATATAGTGCAGTATATAATGCAGTATAAGTGCTTATGAATATTCATGAATATGAATATTCATGAGCACCAGTGTTATTGCTCAATGTGTGTAATTTTTGTACTAACCACTATTTTGTATGTGAAAAAAAAAAAAAAAAAAAAAACCTTTTAAAATATTTTTTTTAGAAAGTTGGGGGTGCGCCTTATACACGAGTGCGCCTTATACACGGAGATTTACGGTAATTGGAAACGCATCACCATTCTAAAGCATGCGTTCATGCGGTCTGAATTATGCAGACTGCTATGTGTGCGGTGAATTGCAATGTGTGCAGAGCGAACGAATCGCCCGGGAATCTATTGTTTAGAAACGTGCGCGTGAATAGCATTGGCGCACTCGCAAATGGTTGGCCAGTATGGAACCAGGAAACAGCAGTGGTTCCGTAAGTGGTGGAAATTAATTGCTTTGTTTATGAATTACACAACCCTTTGCAAAATGTTGGGTATCTATTTGATATCACAAAACGGTACCAAATTTTTTGGTTTTTACTAAGATAGTTTTTCAGATATCGATTGTTAAAGTTAAGGGGGGCCATATTTGGACACCGCATCATAGTGGATGGAGCACATGAAATTCAAATTGGCGAGTTGAATTAGCAATTTAAATGAATATCTCGAATTAAATATAAAATATAAATAAAACATATTTAAATTCTAAAACTATCACACGTGCCACTGCCCTTCCGTAAGTAACTTTTCTCAGCAGTATGACAGTACAGTAAATTTAAATGTAAAAGAGGTCTTCAAAACAACAGATTTATCGGTCTATGACTATGTCTGGTCTACATAAATCGTAAGACGTAACTTCTAGAAAGATTTACTATTAATCGTACAGCCAACTAATAAACCAAACACAAAAAGTAACTACCCCCTAAACAACAGCTCATAATTTCATAACCAAGAATCGTTTTAAGATTTTGTTTCGCCAAAATATTTATATGGTAGTAAGGAAAACAATATGTAAACATGAGAGGTAACCCATGGTTGAGTAAGCACACAATTAAGATAAAATAGTCTTATTTCAAAATTCGCAAAAGTAATATTATTATTGCAGTTTATTGAGTATTGAAAAATGTATAATAGCACTGTTTTACAATTGCAATTAATGCATTTAAAGGGGACCACCAGGCAAAGGACAACACATTATTATATGTTTTGGTACCGTTTTGTGATATCAAATAGATACCGTAAAACTCCGTGTATAAAACGCACTTTTTTCCGTCGGAAAATTTTCAAAGTGGGGGGTGCGTCTTATACACAGGACACCCGGTAGTCATGTTTAATGCATGTATTAAACTGGTCTAGGGCATGACAAGAGCTTGATGTAAGAGGGAACATTTATCAAAATATACCTTTTTCCTATATAAATTATAGTGGTTGGCAAAACAAAATGCAAGTTTTTAAGCAGTAACACTGCTACTAATTGAATATTCAGATATTCATGAGTAGCAGCACTCATTTAATATTCAATTTTCTAAACAGTGGTTATACATTTTTCTCAACAAAAAAGTTATTAATGAATTTAGTATTTTGCATATTTAATGAGCATTGCTACCTCATGAATATATGAATATTCATGAAAAAAAAAATTTCTAAAAAAAAAAAAAAAAAAAAAAAAGTTATTTTTTTTTAATAGAAAGTTGGGGGTGCGTTTTATTCTCTGGGTCGGCATCCCGTCACTTCTGGGTCATTGTTTTGTTCACGTGAATCACTGGAGTGAAAACATAGCGTTTTCACTCCAGTGCAGTGCAGACGTGTGCATGCGGGGTCACGGAATACCCGGATGTGCGACCAACAGAATACACGAGTGCGTCTTATACACAGAGTTTTACGGTACCCAACATTTTGCAAAGGGTTGTGTAATTCATAAACAAATCAATTAATTTCCACCACTTACGGAACCACTGCTATTTCCTGATTCCATACGGGCCAAGCATTTGCAAGTGCGCCAATGCTTTCACGCAAACGTCAATATATTCCCGGATTCTTCATTCCCTCTGCACAGTGCGCTCTGGCTCTGCACGCATATAGTCTACGCAATTCAGACTGCATGAACGCTAAGGCTGTCGATTTCGGGTATATTTACTACCCGGGACTCGCGATAATTTTTCGGGCGAGTCCCGGGTACCCGAAATTTATAAATTTGTTGATTTCGCTATAGGCATGTCATGCCGCTGGGAAACATGTTCATTCAAGTGACAAAAATGCAGCGCATTTATGACAATAAATCATCTTATAAAATACAGCAAATTCGTAAATCAATTTTTTGCTTTTTTTCGGGATATCGAGTATCGATTTTTGCGCCCGGGACTCGACATTTTTCGGCGGGACTCGGGTGCCCGGGACTCGTCAACAGCCTTAATGAACGCATGGTTGAGAATGGCGATGCGTTTTCCAATTATTATGTTTTTCTGAAAACATATTTTTGTGAACTTGTTGAAGAAATGGTACCTTTCTATAATAAGAATATTATTTTTGGGTGGTGGTACCCTTTAAGTTTAACCACATGTGCCATTAGAAAATCGAAATGTATGGAATTTAAATCAGCATTGTTTCATAAACCTTAATGCATTCAGATTTCAGCCATACATGTACGTGCTGTTTCACAACAATGTACTACATGCGCCAGTTCTTGTTCTAAAAAAATATATAATAATAATAACAATTAACAGTCATGTCAATGACAAATCAAATGTGAGTGAATTTTTGAAAATTGAATAAGGTTCATAAATGAGATTGAGAAGGTAAGATAACTAGATCTAGTCATAAGTTCTTATTTTGGAAAATGATACTCAATTATAATCTTGAGTCATACCTATCAACGCCATGTGAATGCGAGGCTGAACAACTCTCTGGAACGAGTGGCAGAAACTGTTTTGCACTTTGACTTTGTCCGTCATTCAAATCAAAAACACTGCCTGGCTGAGGCCTAGTCGAGGCGCTATTGGCAGTCTCGCCCGAAGTTCCGGGGTTCCCCTCCGCTGACGCTTCGATGTTGCGAAACTGGCTGATCAAGACAATGCATGTCAGAATCGAGCAGATCCTTCTCAGAATTGCTCTATCTTGCAGGGCATCCATCAAACATTCGGTTCATTTGGCTCGGCACCCGGCCCACGTACTTGACGGAAATAAAATATGATGAAATAACCTTAAAATTAAACAGGTCCCATCTTTCTATTCGCACTACCGTAGCTAGCTGCCACTAAATCATAATAATATCGTTATTTACAAAATACACGTCATTAATGCCCGCGCGCATGCAATATCATACGATAAATTTGTGTGTGCGTTGGCGCGCGCGCGCGCGTGCTGAAGGCGACGTGTTCTAATTCCATCGAACATTCCCACGATATACGGCAGTGGCGTATCCATATCCATCAACTTCAAGGGTGGGGGCGGGGGCGCAGCGCGCAAAGCACCCACCTATCTCAGGACTTCCAAAATGTCTGAACCCCACTTTCGCGGGCTTTTCCTGCCTTGGAGACCCCCTACGTATCCAGAACACTGCTCAATGTGGCCCATCAGATAGGGGGATCTCAGGTGAGCTAGCAGGAATTTCAGGACTTTGAATCCGGGATTTGATCAATTTTTCTACGATTTTCAAATTATGATTTATAATTAACCCCCTTTTTAAATTTCTCAGGAGTCCAAAGAGAGAGAGAGAAAAAAAAAAAAAAAAACCTTTCTTAAAGAAATTTCTGGGTGAAAAGTCAAATACACCCCCTTTTTTTTTTACAATTCTTGGGCCGGACTTTGTCGCGCAAAAAGTACCCCTTTACCGCAGATTTAGGGAACACGCATGTGGTCCCTCCGAACCCGGAGTGGGGGGGCCGGGACCTTTTGTCTATACAGAAATTTAAATAAATCATACATACGGCCCACACGCACAGTCATTGAGAAAATTGACACCATGCACTGGGGGCAGTGTGTTTGTGTGTGAGCAAAATCATATCATTTTGGGGCAAAAACCATGTCACACTTTATATTCTGACAAAAATCTGTTTACTTTTGAGATAATGTTTAAAATTTGTAGTAATTCGTAGAAACCAAATTTAACTCTCTTGTATTTATTTTGTATATATATTAAATATTCCGCAAATTAGAAATAATTACTATTTGCAAATTTGGCATCATTTAGAGATGGCTCTGACCTACAGGATTGTATGCAGAACTCAATTTATTTAGCCCCCAAATGTCATAACGCCCTTCTCACTCTCACCCGACGATAACAAGGGAAATCTAGGAAGTGGTTCATGTGAGCAAAAGAATGGATAACATTAAAGGACAATGAAATCCAGACAAATTGTTGTATGCACTATAAGATAATATTATTTGTCATAAAATGTCCTCTTGCATATACATGTGAAACCCAAAACAATGATTCATAAGGTCTTTCTTCATGCTTTTAAATAAATATATTTATTGCATAATAAATCATAAGCTCTTAAACATAATCTGGGAATGTCAAATTTATACAAGATAAAAGTATGTATAGATACCTCACTCTCACAAGAATATTACATGTCATGGCTTAGTATGGAAACGAGTGAGAAATGAGGTAAGTGCTTGGTAGCCTCTAAGCATGCGAAGAACATCATTTCTCAAGTAAAATTTATCTTGCAATTTAACCAACTAAATGACTCCTTATAGATCTTTTATCATTCTTTTTTTAAATGTATATTATTGCACGATAAATCAATATAATTATAAGCTCATAAATATATCTTTTTCATAATATACACATACATGATCTTGGAATGCAAAATAAAATACAAAATTGTAATTGATCAGTATAGTCTCTGCTTTTAAATAATTACGTAAGTTTTTGCAATGTATATTTTACCCCTTTAACAGGTGTATCCGATTAAGTGGTGACTATTTTATTAAGAAACATAAGACTGACATGTTTTAACAGGTGTACCCCTTTAATTTATGTTAATTACACCATCAAGCGGAGAGTATACTGTATATATGCAAACAAACCAATGGAATAAATCCAAAGCAGGAATTAATTTTTAATTTTAGGGGGCGACTTTTTCCATCTGATGTATATCACAAAATATTTCACATAATACCGTGTGGTAATTTCAGGGGCTACCTACTGACTTAAGGGGGCTATTTGGAAAATGATGGGGCAAAATCGCCCTCAGCCCCCGTATATTTCCTACCCTGAATAAATCTAAGGGAGGATATATGCCATAAAGAGCAACAGGCAAAAGTCTGTTGGAAAATGTTAATATGAGTATAATACTAAGAATAAGAGTTGATCTGGCTCCATTCACATGACTATCAATAACACTTTACATTAGGATTGTTTGTCCTTCAGCAAGAAATTTATCAACAATTGCTGCTCTCCACCCAGGTGTATAAATGGGGACTGGTAGGAGGTGAAAGCCTTTATGTGAATGATCTCAATGCCAATGAGCCGCTTGGAAGGAATGCTCCCTAGGGAGTAGAGATGGTGCACACAATGTGTGCTGGTTTGCATTGTATCCTATGACCGGGGTAATAATGGTGTAAAGCGCTATGAAACATAAATTATGTATTTAGCGCTATATAAGAAATTATATTATTATTGTTGTTATGTCAATGGATACACACTACAATCATTCCTACAAAGGAAAAGCACCTTTTCCACGTAACTTGGAATTATTCCAGCCATCACCTAGCTCCTAGTGTAATAGTATGAATACCTTTGCTTTGAGTGGACTACATGCTGTTTACATGATCAGTGTATATAGTTCAGAAGTGTAATGTCAGAGCTATTTATTGCCATTTGTTACGGTTCTAATATATCAGGCAAGCCAACAATTTCTGATCAAGTGGTTGCTAAGAAGGCAATCGTCCAGCTCTAACCCATATGACTACTTTAATTTTAGACTCTTTGCTGATGACTCTAATATTTTTCATTCATTTTTGCCTAATCAGGCAGATATTAATTTATTGGAAATAACTGATAATTTAAAACATATTGATGAGTGGTGTGATGCGAATAAGATTACTATTAATATAAAGAAAACAAATTTTATGATTATTAAGCCAAGGAGAAAAGAGTGTCGTATTGTTGGAGTTGTCAAAATTAAGAATGAGTTATTGAATGAGGTACACGTATCTCTTTTCGTTGGAATATATATTGATAGGTATTTGGTATGGGATGAACATATAAATAATTTATGCTCTGTACTTCGTAGGAAAGTAGGAATTTTGTATAGACTATGACACTTTGTTCCTAAACAAGTCCTTGTATTACTATATTATTCGTTTATTCAGTCACACTTAGCTTACGGCCTTGAAGTCTGGGGAAGTGCACCTTTGATGTTGGTGAACAAAATATTGGTGTTACAGAAAATGGCTTTGAGAGCAATTACTTTCAATAATAGAATGGCCTCATCCTCCCCATTGTTTTATTCATTAGGTATATTAGATGTGTTTAAGCTGTATAAATTATTAGTAACACTTTTTATTTTTAAGCTGATTTATAAACATTTACCACACTCAGTGCTTGAATATTATACCTTTTTTGAAAACTCTTATAATACAAGACAAAAAGATGGAAATATTTTGGTTAAGCCTAAGATGAGAACAGAGCATGGAAAAACTTCAATCTCATTTCAGGGGTCTGATATTTGGAACAGTATGCCTTTGGAGATACGAAGACTTGATAGACTCCACCTTATTAAGATAAATGTAAAAAAGTATTTATTGAGTCATTACGTCTCATAATCTTTTGTGATTTGCTGCCAAAGATTTTGTATTCTGTTGAAAAGTTTGATATGTTTAATATAATCTTATAGCTTTAGTTGTTCTTAGTGGGTGAATGTCCACTATTGTAAATACTAGAATAGACTGTTATTTAATCATAGTTTCTTGCCTCATTTAAATGTAAGTCATTTATTCATGTACAAAGGGTCCTACGCCCCACTAGCAATAGCTGCTATTTCTGTAGGGTCCTTTTACCAATTTGTTTGTATGTTAACATTTCTTATATACATGTATGATTGTTGTTATATACTTGAACCTTTTGGTAATAAAGTTATTCATTCATTCATATGCATACCTGCCAACATTTGAAATTCAGAAATCTGTACCCACTGCGGGGGTCTGAAAATTTGCGGGAGAAAAACGCCCTCATGAAATTATTCACGAGGGCTATTTTGGGGCTCATGGGGGCTCTTTTTTTTTTTACATCGTTTTCACTGCTCAAGGGTCTAATAAATGATAATCATGATGTGATCTATCCGATTATGCCATGTTTGGTACGTTTCTGGCGCTTTCCGATCATGCAAAAAGATGTTTAAAAAAAAAATCGGAATATTCCGATTTTTAAGGTCCTAAAAATTCAGAAAATCGGAATATTCCGAATAAATCGGAACAGTTGGCAGGTATGCATATGGTCTATCACAGCGACCGTGTGGAAGGGGAGCGGATTAAGTCACGTACATCACATGCAAGGATGATAAGACAGCATCATGGTAGCGATCGAGGCCAACAGCGTGGACGTCGATGACGAGGGGGATGATATTCGTAAACGTCAGATGGAAGACAGCGACATCAAACCAGAGTCTGGATGAAATGGTAGGCAAAGATATAGATGTAGATGCTACCAACTACGGGCTTGTTTTATCTTGACCAGGACCGGTGACCAGCAGTCAGCGAGTTCGGCATCCTGACAACATATCGGAATAGCTGATTTGGGGCTATCCCGCCGTCCTTGTAAATGGAGTTTTACTGGAGTTAGAGCTACAAAAGGGTGTTCTGCTACAATATACATGTTAACCCGTTCAGGAGCGATTTATTTTGCTATATTCTTCTATATACAACTTCACAGTTGAATTAAATAATCATTAACATCTTTTTGTTTTGTTTTACTAACTAGAATTATATAGTAAGTAGTATAACTATACATTGCATTCTTTATACATTTCTTTCTTATGAGTTATGACTGTATATAACTATTAATTAAATATTTGAAGTATTTCGTTACTGATATTGCACACATACATTTCAATAACAAATATATATTAATTCTACATTGCATACATGCAGCTCCTATACTTCAAATTAGCTCATCTTCAATTTGAAATACGCAAAGAGTAAACTAGCTCCAAGCTAGCATAGCAATATCAGCAAGAAAAGGCATGTACTGATTTCTTCAATGTTTTCATCTTCTGGAATAATAATGCCATGTAGAGAGATACCATACACTTGTTTGTACATGCTCCACAATGGGCTGCTTTGATTAAATGTATGCATGAAACTAGAATGACTGCGCAGTCTAAAGGGATGCCTCCCCCATACCGTGCAATTTGTATATCAAGCCCAAATTAACTTGCACTGAATTTTAATGGTAATCCATCAACTTGTTATCAAGATATTGCGATTACAAGCTATTTTTTAAACATATATAATAAGCCCTGTGACCTTTGACATCATGACCTCAAAATCTAACCAGTACATTGGCCCCCAAGAAACAGACAGGCATCAAGTGTGATGGTAATCTGTCAACTGGTTCTCAAAATATTGCAATCACAAGATATTTATGCATATCTAATGAGCCTTGAGACCTTGACCTCATGATCCCCAAATCTGATCAATCCATTTGCTCCGCAAGATTCATAAATGTACCAATTAAGTTGGATGGTAGTCTGTCAATCGGTTCCATTAGCTCCTCAACATCAGAACTATTTGATTTGGCACCCATTATGTGCACTGATATGTAATGACGAACAAACAAACATTAAAAAAATACAGGGTGGCCCCCCCCAAAAAACGGAACGGGCCACTTCCCAAAATAAAGTAACAAAACGATTATGTCCATCGGATAAGGTGTCTTTTCCAAAGAAAAAACAAGAATAGTAATTTTGGTCATGTAGTTTTTGTTTTAGGGCGCTTTGAGTGACACCATGTCAGGTTCCCTTTTTTGCCAATATTTACCAAGTCAGTGCTTGATAAATCGCACTTACTGCCCGTCATAGCGTCAAACAACGAGCAATGCGCGCGCCATTGTTAGTGTGCCGAGAGAATGGGCATAGTTGCTCGATTCTATGACGGGCAGGAAGTGCGATTTATCAGGCAGTGACTTGGTAAAAAATGGGAACCTGACATGGTCTCACCTAAGACGTCCTACAACGAAAACTACTTGTCCAAAATGACTGTTCTTGGTATCGTTTTTCATTGGAAAGGACACTATCCGATGGACACAATCATTTTGTGACTATATTTTGGGAAGTGGCCTCTTCCGTTTTTTTTGGGCCACCCTGTATAATGGGTGTAGTAAGATGGCCCCCTTTGTAACATCAACCCTCAACACAGATTTTAACCAAGCAATAATCTATCCACATTGTTGGTTTAAAGAGACCAGTGCCTCGAGTCCTATAAGAGATTGACTGGCGTTATTGCATCCCCTGCTCCCAGTAGCGTCCGGAGACGACGCACATGTGCGGTAACCATGGCGATGGGAACGACTGTGAGGTGTATGCAGAACAGCTCGTAGCAAGTCACCGGTGGGTGTGCCATCCCGGGAAACGCATGATCAGTGACTTCCCTGTTACAATGAAATAAAAACAATGAGAAAAGGGGGGAAAAGATTTTAATGGTTTTCCATTGCTATTACTAGATCACATATCCAAACTTGTCCAATAATTTTGTTAAAAATCATTAAATACACTATGCAAAGCCTTGAAAAAGAGAATAGCTTGTGTTATTATGGAGATATTTATGATTGAATGAAAAGCGTTTCTTTTCTATTGTAGTCAAAATCAATGAGCAGTAGGTAACAAAATCTTACATAAATTGTTCACCTTTATTTACTAGGTAAACAGTGTTCTTTTTCCATCACACATGATTCAGAAGAATCTTACAGTGATATTGGTTATAATTATGTTTTAAGTCTCAAATATCACTTGTGGCAAAAACTTATGAAGTTAATGAATCACTTTAACCCGTTGCTTACGGGAACCGGGTGGGCTATGTACAAAGTCTATGGGAATTTCAGAATCTCGTAGTGAACGGGTTAAGATAATTTGCAGTGCTCACCTGAAGAAACTTCCAGCCAATATTCCAGGGATCCGAGTCTTCACATTCTTTGGGATTCCTCGGTTCTGAACAAGCATTCCCTGTTTAATAATGTAATAATAAAACAATCACATAATTTAAATATCAATGACAATTTCAAGATGACTGGCTATTACTGAAATCCTGAAATGTATTACAAAAAAAAAAAAAAATACAGTAATTTGACCGCGAGCAGTTGAACAATATGAAAATGGAATGATATTTGATATGGGATAATATAAAATAATATATGATCAATTTGATATATGGATAGACTTTCTAGACACATACAATTACTAAAACAATCAAAATATATATTTATATTTCTATGTATATGTAAACATTATTTGTTAAGCCTTGTGTGCACCTTCCTTGTTTTATGATGGTTATTTGAAAGAATTTATCAAAAGACCTATGACGTTACATCCCATATGTAGCAGGTAGGAAAAGTTACATGCAACTTACGTTGGTATCTTCAAAATAGAGGAGGTAGGAGAAGATGAAGTCTCCCTGGCGTAGTGTCTCCAGGATGTAGCCCTGCTGGAGCCGAGCATGGCAACTCTCAACCATAGACCAAACCTGAAGGTAGAATGGGATTAAACAATTTATTTCAACAATTATAACTCGGCAATCGGGGGTGAAGTTACTAAAGGGGATGAAGTCTCCCTGGCGTAGCATCTCCAGGATGTAGCCCTGCTGGAGCCGAGCATGGCAACTCTCAACCATAGACCAAACCTGAAGGTAGAATGGGATTAACAATTTATTTTGACAATTATAACTCGGTAATCGGGGGTGAAGTTACTAAAGGGGATGAAGTCTCCCTGGCGTAGTGTCTCCAGGATGTAGCCCTGCTGGAGCCGTGCATGACAACTCTCAACCATGGACCAAACCTGAAAGTAGAATCGGATAAACAATTTATTTTGACAATTATAACTCGGCAATCGGGGGTGAAGTTACGAAGGGGAGGGCCTGGGGGCATGTGCACCCCACAAAATGTGTGTGCCCCCTGATTATCCTCATCCAACATATCATGTTTATAGTAAAAAAATTAAAAATTACAAACGCCTCTCCTCTTGCACAACTGTACTAGTGATCCTGGTCATATCCCACCCCCACCCCCCCCCCCCCCCCCCCTCCTGCCCTGCATGCACAACTAATGACCTCGGACACCATCAAACTATGAAGCGCCATTTGTAAACTGATAGGAAAAAGAACATACTTTTTTACTTTTTAACAATGTAAAAGCTACACATTTGCTAAAGACAACCAATAAAGGTCTATGCGCACGTTCTCAGATGGTGAATTTGAATCAGTGCTGCTGGGTAGCAGGAACCAATGGCTATATCATTGGAAATTAATTTCTTCATTACTTCATTGTTTTAAACAAAGGTTAGGAAACATGGTTTGCATATTAAAACCTCCTTTGTGAATTCCAGGCTAAGTGGATGGAAAGTGATGTATTTTGAAGGAGAGGATAATTTACCCTTTGATTATATCCACACTAACATTTTCTACGTGCCCATTCGGGCATGCAAAATCATGAATGTTCACATTTTACTAGACCGAATAGAAAATTCACTTGTTGAATTAGAATTGACTTCCCCAAAAATGTGAAAAAAGCAGACAAATTTTTCTTGTTTTTTCAATTGAGATTTACATTATTCCGTTAGGAATAACACCTTTCCCTTGTTCAATCTGGCAACCAAACTAGACCATTTATGAAATTTTACTTGCCCGACATCAATTTTTACTTGCCCCAGGCAATAGGGCACATGCTAGTGTCGAGCCCTAATGATAATGATATAATATCATTATCTTGTCTGTCTGGTGACTTTGTAGGCAGAGGCCCCCAAAAAACAGATCTATAGGAAAACTAATCACCTTCTCTTGCAACAGTCTCTGTCCCTTCCCAGCATGCTCGGCCTCACAGCTGAAGTTGATAGAGGGCGCTATGAGCTGGTCATTGGTGCGGTTGACGTGGATGAAGTGAACAAGTCCGGGGAAATCCTCGAGATAGTTGGTCATCGTGATGTTGCGTTCTGACTTCACTGCCAGGTAGTCGTGGTACAGTGTGAGCGATTCCCGTAGCGAGGCGCGCACGTCCTTAATCACGGGCAGGAGGCGCGAGGGTGTACGCATGAGGGGGGCGTTGCGGTTAATGTAACAGCGCTGAAAGACAGCCTTCAGGTGCTTGCTCATCTCAGAAAGCATGGCTTCTAATCTACAGGAACAATAAATAAATCAATCAATCAATCAATTATATGATTTGAAAAAGGAATAAGTTCAAGTGTTTTATGCTAAATAAGTTATTATTAATTCCTTTTTTCATATACACGAATCGTCATAATATAAGTGTTTTAATCAAATAAAACAATTGCGTTGCTAAAATATCCTTTGCAAAATACAGTGTTCTAGTCTATCAAACAAAAAGTTATGAAATTGAACAGCCTGAAACACAGCTTATAAGAGGGTGCTCTTATCTGACAGTACAGATGGTATTGTTGAAATAAATGCCAGAGAGACAGGAGAACTCGGCCACATGGATAAACTGGGCCACCTACATCTCAGTCACCGTACAGCTATCATGCACCATACTCACTAAATGCATTGCTGTTACGACGCAAGGATACAAACAACCTAATGACAATAATCTTCCAATAATCAGGTAGATTGGCTGATGGGGTAAAATCCGATGCAGTTATCTTGGTCTATTTTCGTGGAGTCTCCTGGGAAATCAGGGAGACTTGGCAGCTCTGCTACTAGGCAGCAGCAAAAAAGGTAATGATTTCACAGCCCGTTTGCTTCCTATTTTTGCATGCATGTGGTCTTCTTCTCCTATGTCTTTGGTATTGTTTAAAAAACATAAAATATCTGTCTTCAATACATTTCTGGCTTTGTCAAAAAAACACACCAAAATGCCACGGTAGAAATTAGACAAACAATTTGGCGTTCTAGAACATGAAAACCTCGTAACTCTGGGTTATAATCTCACCTTGGCGTCATGGCAACGGCAGAGCCCTGATTGGTCGTCAGGCCGCATGTCTTGGCGATGGTCCAACGTTTGATCAACTCTGTGTGCACCTGCTGCAATCCTTGCACCTGGTTATCAACAAGCAGAGGATAAGAGTGGGAAAGTTATAAGGTACATATGCATATGATGACACACGCAGTACCCCGGGGTACCGTAGTAACCCGGGGTACTGCGTTGTGTAGCGCCATCTTGCGTCCAACTGTATCGCAGCTATTGCGTTGTGCATGCAGTGCAGCGCGCGCTTGTATGCACGCTATACCCAGAGTACAGCCCTAACAACAACAAAAAAATAATTAAACAAAATGGCGGATTCTCGTTTGGTACCCCAGGGTACCATTTATGTCATCATATATATTCAGCATGTGTTTCAGTATTATACAATAGAGTACTATTGGGGGGTGTTGCATAAAGTGTTGCGATCAATCGCAAGTCAGAAAATGCGCTTAAATCCACAAATCTGATTCAAATGCGCATATTTTCTGACTTGCGATTAATCCCAACTTTGCGATTGATCGCAACTCTTTATGCGGCAACACCCCCTTGGACTGTTCTAACAGTCATCTTCCTTATAGCTCGACCAATGTTTGTACAATTTGAAATAATGATTCTTTGTTTGCTTCTATTATTGGAAACTCTATTATATCAAGGAGAAAGTTATCTTAAAATGTATCCCGTTTACTACGGGGACCTGCATGGTTTACCAGGCTGTGTACAAATTTCTTACACAAACATGCATACTATTTAATATAACCATAGATGTTTCCTTTTGCAGAATTAATTCATTGCCTGTATGGTACTCTGTATGTTACTTTGACTAGTAAAATGACCAGTCTCCATGTCCTATTTATTCTATTGAGTACCGTGGGTTGAGTTAATTGAACAGTGGCGAATACAATGTCATGCTGGATACTTATCTTTCATGTGCGAGAAGGAACGACTCAATAAATGTGATTAGATAGGTATTGTGACTAAAGTCAACCATGGCATAGGTTTAATAGCGATTGTCTTTTGTGAGGATGCTACATTGCAGATTGCACTAGGCTACTTCGTGTGCACTTCATAACACTGAGCCAGTGTGCGTTTCGCACCTTTGCCAAGGCCTTTGCAAGATGGCACTGCGCATCTGATTGACGAATCCAAACCATCTTTAAGGGGTTAAAGCACGTGTGGAGCACCCGAGCAGACTGCCTCCCACATCATTGATGAGTGCCCAATCCTTCGCCCACCTGGCCACCCAAACCCAGATTTAAACAACTTGGACCCCGACAACTGGCAACTGTTAACTGGCTACAAAACTTGTGTGATGTTGCGTAGAAGCTGCGCTGCCTCATACGCAAGAACAAGAAGGGGTTAAATACTCACTCTGGATTTCTTGACAGCGTTTCCAAGCTGTTTGAGGTCGGCATCCAGCTTGGCCACGCTGCTCTGTTTCTGAAGGACTTCCCCGGAATCATATGTCCTGGAGACCACATTCATCAGGACGTTTAGCCGCTGCAAACAGTTGCCAACCCACATTGCTATCTGGCTATGGACCTATTGGTTGAATATATAAGGGGATAATGATTGGGGGAAATGTTAAATTAATACAGAAATTGGAACACCTAAAATCATGTGGTGAGGAATTAATGGATGAAAATCAATAATGGCAATATGGAGGGATCAAAACTTGCAACCTTGTTTCATTTGCCCAATATCCCTGATAATTATTACCATACTCCTCTCCCTCTTCATCTCGATCATCACGATCACCATCACCACCACCACCACCACCACCACCATCATCATCACCAACACCACCACCACCATCATCATCACCATTACCACCACCACCACCACCATCACCACCACCACCACCACCATCACCATCATCATTACCAACACCACCACCACCACCACCATCACCACCACCACCACCACTACCATCATCACCACCACCACCACCATCTCCATCATCATCTCTATCACACCCACAATCCTCATCATCATCAAAACCATAATAATCATTATCATCATGATCATCTTCCAGCTCTTACCACATCCTCCACTGTTAAAGTGATAGCTTTAACATTGTCAAAATCCTCAAAACTTACTTAGAACTCTAGCAGTTACTACATACTTCATTGCATTCATATTACCAATAGAAGTATGGAACAGCTTTCGGTTCTAAGATTTTCTCTTCCGTTATAAAGATATGTATTATAATTATCTACTGGATAATTATAACTGTGTACAAAGTCAGTGCGATGAGTTAGCGAATATCACTTTGCATTTTCACTCATTACTCAGTCACGACATTCATTTACCATGGGATTTTATCAACCCCTTGCCAGTTTTTGCACAAAGTTTATACTAGATTTCTTTTAAACACCACCACCACAAATTACTACTTCAAATCATCTGATTAAAATTGTCTTCATGAGCACATCTATAATCACAAATGTTTTACCGACAGCATCAATACCGACCTCTGTGACGACCACCAGAACGATGTTTGGCAGGAGACGCACGACCTGGAGGATGTGCGGAGAGGACTGTCGCAGGAACACCATCATCTGGACGGCATCCTCCACGCTACCCTTTCCCGCCTTCTCACGTTTCGGTGTCCGTCTGGTCACGCTTGATCTCGCTGGCACAGGGAGTGTGGCGGAATTTTGCTGAGTGTTCATTGTTGGTGTAGAGCTTTGTCGGTTTGTTGTTGAACTTGCACTGGATGTGTGAGAAGCTGGTAGCATGTCTGGCTGGGGGGATCTGGCTGGGGAGGGAGGATGGACTGAGTATGCAGTAGGAGTGTTGGTCCTGCTCGAGGCATCTGGTCCGAGCCTTGAGCTGCGGCTATCATCTGCACCGAGGCTCTTAATAAAGAGAATGGAATAATGGAGGAAGATACATATACAAATATAGCAACTTATTTAAATTCATTAACTCATGAAAGCTATTTAATATCACTTTATATGTTTCTGGCAGTGGGGTAGTTATGGATGGGTCTGGGGAGGGTACATGCCAGCTACAAATTTGACAAAAAAAACAAACCACCTATCAAAGGGTAAGTATTCATTCAAAAAAGTAATACAGAGAGTGTGGCCCAATCAGTCCAACCATGATTTGCCACAAGTTTCAGGGGGGTGTTGCACAAAGATCCTAAGTTGAACTTAAATCTAAGTTTGACTTAAAAAGTATGGAAAGCCATTTGTAGCCTTGGAATAAAATATATTCAAATGCAAAAATGCAAGTATTTTAGACTTTTCATAATTTTTACATAAAAAACATGAAATTCCCTTGATAATAGAAAATATCAATGACTTGAATCAACATGTTATGCCTTTTAAAAGAAATTTTACAAAATTGTTTCATAGAAACTAACGGCTTTCCATAGTTACTAAGTCCAACTTAGAGTTAAGTTCAACTTAGGATCTTTGTGAAACACCCCCCTGGACTTGTATCAACTACTGTATAAGAAGAGTGAGAAACATACAAATTTTCTGCTAACCCTCTTGCGTACAGAAACTTGGTGGGGTATGTACAAGGTCTATGGGGATTTCAGAAACTTGAAGCCCCTTGCCTGCGGGACCTTGGGGGGCTATGTACAATGTCCATGGGGATTTAAGAATCGTGAAGGGACGAGGTTAAATTAAATGCTACTTACCTCTACAGGGGTGTACCAGATGGTACTGGAATTGGGCGGTTCTGGGACCCTCCTGTCTGGAGTGCAGTCCAGGGATGGGATACTGGCCATGTCTGACCCCGCCCCGCTGATCAGGTCACACCAGCTGTCTGTGTGCGAGTCCTCGGACGTGCTCTTCTCCAGCGACCTTTGAACTCTGCCCTCTGTGAGAGAATCTGATGCATCGTCTTTGCCTTCTTCGAAAACGGAGTCTTGTGATGTGAACTTGTCCAATGAACTTTGAACTATGACCTCTTTGTGAGAGTCCTCATGTGTGCTCTTGTCCAATGACCTTTCACCTTTGGTTAGCTCATCAGCTGACTGGTGCGCACTTGCGCTTCCTGCTTGTCCTATAGGGCGATGTTTATCATCTTCCGCCTCGTCGGACAGGGATGGACTGTGCTCGTCTTGGGAGTTGGGGCTGTAGTACTGCGACTGAAAGAATATTGGGAAATTTAAAAATATGTTTAATTTTAGTGGTTCATGACAGAAATTGAGAAAACTAAAATATTATGCTCGATTACTACTGTATGGCTTAAATCTTTGAGGACTTAATTTGATAATTTTTGCGAGTTACAATACACACAAATGCCAAAGAGCATTAAAATCACTGGCAGGTTAAGAGTTAAGAAAGTTTTGCTTAATATTTAAGGCAAGCCTCCACACTAACATTTGTTTCTACTTGCCCATTCGGGCAAGCAGAATTATAAATTTTAAACTTTTACTTGCCTGAACAGAAATCTCACTTGTCCGCTTACTTCTAGAAGAGATTCACTCATAAAGAATTACATTATTCTCTCGTAGTTGAGCAAAAATTAAGTTGCCCAGTCGGGCAACCGAACTAGACCATTTATGAAGTTTTACTTGCCCGACATCAATTTTTACTTGCCCCGGGCAACATGGCAAGTGCTAGTGTCAAGCCCTGGATATCATCAAAGCATTTTCGAATGACTAGGACAATCATGACTTACACCGTCTGATATCCCACCTTCACCGGCACTCATGAATTCCCCGTCGCTGAACACACCGGACAGACGACTCTCAGACTCTGCTCGCCCCTGGGGAGGGGCATCTTCCTGGACCTCTTGACCCAGGGGACCTCTGGGGGCGGGGTAAAGAGCCTGGGCTAGGTTGATAATCAGGAGGACATCGGCCGGATGTAGCTCGGCTGCATTGCGACTGAAAACGGAAAAACGATTTAGTAAACTAATGTAAAATGAATGTGACAGTGAGGTGTGTAATTTTTACAGTTCTTTGATATTTGCTTTAAAGAAGAGATTTTAATCAGGATTTAATATATAATTTAATAATATAATCGCAAGGTAGATATTTGGGACTAGGTTGATAATTAAGAGTATAGTTCATCAGCAGGACGTAGCTCATTGAAGCATTGCGACTAGAAAAGAGTCAGAACAAAATCATAATTTTTAGAGTTGAATTGGCTTATGGATACATGAACACTCTGAATTGAAAGGACAAGAAAACATAAAGGTATGACATTTTGGCAATAACATATTTTTGGCATCCTCTTTGACCCAGGTCAAACATTTTTGTATATGTGCATGTTATAAAAGAGATAGAAGATCAGGATTGGTTGAGTTCGGATACAGCGACTGTGCTAGGTTGATAATAAAGAGTTACTTGGATCGATGAAGGTCCTGATATTATTACCCGTCACTCCTGACAAAGGACAGTCAACCTGTTTGAAGTGTCGAGCTCCTCCTACTATCCATCCTCTCCTTACCATAACTTATACTGGCACTGTAGTTCTTTTTAGAACCAACTACAAGGTCAAGAAAGAATAACAACAGTCCTTTCCAGGACTAGCTACCACATTCCTTTTCAGGACTACCCAAGAGTTCTTCTCAGGACTATCCAATCCTCCCTCCTCACATGGTGCAACCTCATGCCGACTGTATCAACATCACCATGGAAGCCGATACTTACAAGCAGCATCTATTATTACCCTTGTCATCAGATACATGTACATTGATATATACCGAGATCAAGCCAGGGTTGTTTTACAAAATTTCAAGTTTAACTTTAACTTCTAAGTTAGACTTACTATTATGGAAAGCCATTAGCTGCTAAGTGAAATTAACAAATTAGTTTTAAAACATAGCATAAAATTCTGTAAAAAATCATAAATATTTTCTAATATCAAAGAGATTTTATGTTTTTGATAAGTAATATTTCTTAAAAGTCTCAATTATGTGCATTGTTTGCCTTTGAATATGTTTAAGTCCAAGGCTAAAAAATGGCCAGCCATAATTCTATGCTAACTTAGAATAAAAATTAAAATCTGTGAGAAACACCCCAGCACTAATCATACACTCCTTCCAGTGAGTGGTTTTCACTCACTGGGGAGCATACAGAGCCAGCATACAGAGCCAGGAATTTAGCTCCCGTCAGCAGCATGGCATTGACAGCCGCTGTGCTTGGTTGATGACAAGAGTAACGTGGATTACCCCAGTCATCAGATACACAGAGACATACTACAATCAATTGAACACTGAACATGCACTCTCTCAAGAGTTTTTTCACTAAACATGCACTCTCTTGAGGGTTTTTAACTCCCTGGGGAGCATTATGTACCTCGAGTATAGAGCGAGGAGTTTAGCTCCGGTCACCAGCATGGCATGGACAGCATTCTTGTCTCCTTCGGAGCGGAATTTGAGAAGTACAAACTCCAGAAGTCCGATGCAGAGCTCGTTGAGGGTCTGGTTGACCTCAAGGGTCTCCACAGCCTAGTGGAAACAAGACGGTACAAAACAGAAAATTAACAGACAAACAAACAGATCGAGAACCGATATTGTGATCCACAATTTGAACCAAATCACACATATGTTAAAATAGATTACAATTGACATCTAGTACCTCAATTGGTTTGTGGGAGCAATGACACAAAACAAATAAATGAATGAAATAAGAAAGGAATGGTGTAATATATGTATTACGCTTTTTGAACAAAACTACAAACTATCTATTTAATGGGAAGGTTCAGTCTGTAATGTTTTAGAATTATAGGCATGCTTCTGAGAAATTTTATCTTGCAAAATTACTTTTTACAGTCTTTCTTTTGTCTCTATTTTTAATTTAGAGAAGATTAAAAGAGAACAATTACCTCCAAAAGAAAAGCTTGCTCACGGTGGTACAGCTCACACCAGCTGGTCAAAACACTTCCCAGTGTTTCCCACATCAAATCCCTTTGGCTGGGACTATCTGGTCGTATCCTAGAGGGAATCAACATAAGTATCATTATCAGTGGCGTAGCTAGATCGGAATAGTTGGTTGGGGGGAGGGAGGGGGGCACAACTTATGTATTTCTTTATTTTGTAAAAAAAGGTACCCTTATGTGTTCTATTGCTTTTCTCAAATAATAAGGGGGGCACATGAACCTGCCCCCACCCCCCCCCCCCCCCCCCCCATAGCTATGCTACTGACCAACTATCATACAGCCATGTCTTTTGGGCCAGCCTGTGGTATCGAAACATCTGTGCAACATGTATGGTGCTTAAAAAGAGCACCAAACTGTTCAAACAAAGGCTACATTGTCATATTTGGTGAGGTGAAGGCAATTTAGGTGACCACTGATTTAAAATCAGAAAAAAAAAATTTAAATCTACCATTGTTGAGTGAATTTGAATTCATGACAAGAATGCGCTCATTGTGGTTTGGATCAACTGATATTTCATGAAGCAGAAGTCAATAAGGATTCTAGTGAGACTGTAACTTGGTTCAAGTATTGATATGTCATGTGGAAAGTGAATTCAAGGGGGAAAAGATCTGCAAAAGACTTTGAACTCATCAAAATGCAGACTGCGCTCCATGTGAAATTGCTGATCACCTCCGTGACCTTTTGAAAGGTTTTCCGTACCACCTGTTCACCTCCAGGTGGCAGCGAATCCAATGAAACAATCTCAATCAGAATTTGCCACCATCCCATGTAGCTCTTGAAATGGACTTCTCAGATCACAGAATTATATGCGGCACTCATTCAAGAGGAAGCACAGTGACTACATTGGGGCAAAACTCAGTGTACGATCCATTCTTGTGTCTTATGGCGACCCATTGTTAATGACCACAAAAGCTACAAATGCACAAGCCACACCCTCAAGTTCCACATATTTGCCATCAGAACTAAGTCACTTAGATACCCAGGCATGTAAAGGAACATTGGCCCGACACATCCAACGATTTGACACATGATTACAACTTTGTGGATCATTGTCTAACCCAAATCATCATGGCAGAACTGGTAGCCTTTAATAGGGTGTGAAGTTACATGATTACATCAGCGTACAGATGGATGCGCTAGTCAGTAATAAAAGCGAGAACTTGTTTGATAATTGAAGCACCACCTAAAGTCGCTTGAATGTCAAACATGTGGCCAACTTCAGTGCTAGCGGACATGGCAAGGGTGAGGTTGATCAAGCTGCTGGAAATGTAAAGAATGCAGCGAGGAGAGCAGTCATAACTAACAGCGATTTGACAATACAAAATGCACAAGAACTGTATCAAGAGCAGTCATAGGTTCAAACAGCGATTCGACAATACAAAATGCACAAGAACTGTATCAAGAGCAGTCATAAGTTCTGACAGCGATTCGACAATACAAAATGCACAAGAATTGTATCAAGAGCAGTCATAAGTTCTAACAGCGATTTGACAATACAAAATGCTCAAGAACTGTATATATCAATTTGCAAAAAAATAATCTTACTATGCGAGAAATACATTCTAAAGCAGAGCTGTCACAGAGAAGATTTTTCTATGTAGATGTTGCAGATGTGCAAAGAGAACAAATTGATAAGTACAAGACTGTTCCGGGGACCCTAGGAATCCCTAATTCTGTTGCATCAGTAGGGTGTGATGGAAAGTTGAATGTTCGAGAACTCTCATGCTATTGCCAAGAATGCCTACAAGAACATTACTCGCAATTTGTAAAATAACTCATTACACGTTCAACCGTTCAAACAGATTTCATTTGGTAGTACAAAGTGAACGTGTTGAACCCATTCCCCAATGATGATCTAATTACATCTAGACTCTGCCTCTCTTGATTTCGCCAATGGAAATATAAGTCAGAATTCATTTGACCACTTCCACTTAACTAATGCTCATGGTACCAGTAATTTGTTCAAAAGTTGAATACATGTACTTATGAAGCATGAGAGGGACGTCAGGCTCCGCCGAACCGACAACTCAGCCATAGCCGAACATGCTTGGGACAACCAGCATCAGCCAGACTGGGACGGGGTTCATTGCCTTTCCCAAGAACGGCATTGGTACACACGTAGAGTAAAAGAAGCTATACATATCCGTCTCAATCCCAGTAATTTCAACAGAGACAACGGGATCGATTTCCCCGAATTTTGGATGCGTACGATACGTCGCCATGACACTCCCCGACCAACCGACCCGCACCGGTTAATTCCAGCCAGCGGGCGAGCCGAGCCAGCTGCCTGTTGATTGGTTGAGCTCGCCTTTGTTCCCGCCTAGCAAGCGAGCCGAGCCAGCGGCCCGTTGATTGGTTGAGCACCTGTATGCATCGGCCAATAGGCCTTGCCCGTTATTGACCAATTAGGAACGCACTCGCTCATGCGAGATTGTGCGTTTTGGAGCCGTCCGTAGAGTATAAAACATGATTGCTTACATTATATTATATCACTTGACAAAGTGTTGCAGCGGCGCACGAAACGTCGTGATCATTTAGATTCCTTGTTGACCATACATTGCGAGACAAACGAATATCACTAGCGATATTATTTCCGATACTATATCCGCAATGAGTAATATATTTACCATCATGTACTTCAATTTGTCTGAAAAGATAACTGCACAAACCAATATAAAGGTGAAATCAAGGAAAATCAAGACAAGATTTCTCTCAAACAACTAAATTAATAACAGCTATTTCTTTTCATATTTTGACCTATTTTTATGACACACCCTAAAGTGTTTGGCAATCCTTATTCGAGTTCCTGATGAAATACCCTTCCCAACAACGTATATTTTCATGGGGTTTTGGATGTCGATTAATAAAAACATATTGAATTTGATGAATTTTTTCATGATATCTTGACATTTTTTACAAACTTTGACCAAACGTATGATTTCACAAAATCACATATTGTATTACAAGTTGAAATAGTTATTTTAAACATAGGGGAACTGGTCAGAAGTATATGATATAAATACAAATGAACAAAGAAAATAGAGTTACCCCGGGATACGAACCCGAGACCTCCGGATTGCTAGACCCGTGCTCTACAATCAAACTTAACGATCAAACAAACAGATGATATTGAACGAATACAAAAACGGGCATGTAAATTATTTTGGGACTTTATTATGAATCATATAATCATGCTTTGGAATTGTGCAATTTATTAACATTGGAGGAACGTAGGAATAAACTTTGTTTTGAGTTTGCCATTAACTTAGAAAAACATGAATTTTGTTCCTCGTGGCTGCCAAGTCAAAGAATTGTCAATTTTAATTTACGAAATGTTCAGAAATATACTCAATTTAATTGTAAAACCAACCGATTTAAGAATAGCTCTATTCCCTATTTTGTTCGCATCTTAAATGATTATTATTCACAACAGTAACTCGCATGCATGTCGTATATTTGTTTTGATGTTTAATTATGTTGCTTTTTAATCATACGTATGACTTTATCTAGTATATTTCTATTTACTCTTTGATATGTAATCTATATTTGATGTTTACCTGTGCATTGCTGTATTTTAACCATAATGATGCTTTTTACCTTGTGAATGACCATGCAATTCAGCTTTGGCTGCAAGAACGTCATCTGAATAAACCCTTATTGAATTGAATTGAACTACCAAATGAGCTAGAAAAAGCCCTTGTGCTGGTGTTCATCCCTGAACCCTATTATACATATATATCATATATACATGTATGGAGCCTTACTCTTCTGTGACAGGACCAAAGAAAAACTCGACTATCCTGTGAAAGACCTGGAGTTTCTTGTGCAGGAATTGCTCGGATTCTTGGCGGTCACCATTCACTGTCAGGTACACATGCTGGTCAAACTGTGGATGACAAGAAAAGAAAAGAAAGAGAGAAATTGGAAGTAAGAATTAAAGCCAGTCAGGGTCCCCATTTCATAAAACTTGTTCAATTGTTGTAATTGTCCAATTACTGTAACTATAGCAGGTCAATAGCCTATCAGCATGGTAGTTGCCATGGTAGTTAAAATAATTGGACACTAATTAGAACAATTGGGGAAGTTTTATGAAACAGGGCCCTGGACATGGTTTTCAGGACCTTGTGGAAAATGAGACAAACTGGATTCCAGACTTCATATATATTCAACCTTTCTGGGTGATTGGGCCATGCAGTTTCCACCTGAGTGATATAATAAAGGATTCCTAGTTTAAAACTGAGTCATGGTACCTGATTTGCGTAGAAGATAAAATGAGCCTGAATGAGCTTAAAATGGGCATCCATGTAAACAAGTAGCAAATAAAGCTACAGTAAGACATATATTTAATCAACCTGTTTCAAGACAAAGATATTAAAAGTCATTGTCACTATCAAATAAAAAGTTTGTAATGTGACATTTATTTGACCCAACCTGTTTCAAGACGAAGATGAAGTCATTTTCGCAGGTGATGCTGGAGTAGGGGCAGTTCATCTCGGAGGACAGGAGGTTGTGGGATGCGATGATGGGGGAGAAGTACTGGGTCAAGATGCTGATGTCCAAATCACCCTCGATGTCGGTCGGCTAAAACAGACAAATTAATAATAATAGTAATTGTACATTTATACTGCGTGCACATCTGTCCTTTCGAACACTCGTGACGCACATTTCAACATTTCAAATTTATGGAAAAATAATAATAAAATAGTAATCATAAGCATAAAAAGTAATCACAAAATAATAACTTTGTCTTAAGGCATCAATTTCATCAGGTAGGTTTTCAGGCCTGATTTAAAGTTATTGATTGTTTGGGATTGACAGAGATCTTGGGGGAGCTGATTCCATAGATGTGGTGCAGCAAGCCGCAACGATCTGAATTAAGGAATAATTCAAGTGCTGAAGACAATTTGACAAGTGGTACATAAATGAGTATGATATGCATTCTCTATAGACCCCAGCCCAAGTATTTTGGGACCAGTCCTGAATGGGTACAATGTATAAAATGGACTTGTCTACAGGTAATAAGGGTTCACACTTGTTTGCAGGCTTGCAAGTATGTCAAAATGTATCCTTTGTTACTCTTTCCGAAGCCCAAAATAATCTCTGTATTTTATTTTATACATTGCAACCCTGGTGTTTTGTTTGTTCTACTCTAGTCATATCATTTGAGCCAGGGAAAACTAGATGGATCTTCAATTGCGCGCAATCGAAAATTATGCCTCCGCTATCACACGATTTTAATATCAAGCCCAAATTAACATACACTGATTTAATTTTTACAAATATTTTTCATATATTTTGAGTCCTATGAGTATGACCTTGACCATATGACCCCAATCTTTGATGGCTCCCTAAAAAACATTCAGGTACCAAGTTTGATTGAAATCTGACATTTAGTTCTTGAGATTTTGGCATTACAAGCTTTTTTGCATGTATAATGAGTCCCGTGACCTTGACCTCAACCTCATGACCCCAACATTTTATGGCTACGTTGACTCTTTATGATACATTTAGGTACCGAGATGGATTGAAATCTGACCATCAGTTCTTGAAATTTTGCCATTACAAGCCATTTTCGCATACATATTGAGTCCTGTGACCTTGACCTTTGACCTCATGACCCCCCAAATCTAATCAAATCAGTGGCACCCCGATATGTACACTCATACCAAGTTTGAAATTGATCCGTCAACCAGTTCTTGAGATATCGCAAGAACGAGGCATTTTTGTGCATACATTGAGTCCTGTGACCTTGACCTCATGAACCCCAAAATCTAATCAGACCATTGTCACCCCAATATCTACACTAATACCAAGTTTGAATTTGATCCGTCAACCAGTTGAGATATCGCGAGAACGAGGCCTTTTTGCATATATTGAGTCCTATGACCTTGACCTTTGACCTCATGACCCCTAAAATCTAATCAGATCATTGTCACCCCAATATGTACACTCATACCAAGTTTGAAATTGATCCGTCAACTGGTTATTAAGATATCGCGAGAACGAAACCGGGACGGACGGACAGACGGACAACCCGAAAACATAATGCCTCCGGCCACTTCGTTGGCGGAGGCATAAAAATTAAATTGTTTGCGGGCTACTTATAGTTTGCCTGCATGAAATAACACTCCAAAATTTGTGTTGCATTTAACTCTTTAGAAAGCAAAATTATGGGGGGCTCTTTTATGATTGTCAGGGGGTAAATTTGCCCCAAGCACCTGTGTATTTTTTTCTCTCACTGATTTGAGTTCACTGTACCTGTGCAAGCCGTGGCATTCTTTACCAAGGCATGCCCACAACTTGCAATGCATGACTTAAACTTAAAGAACCGATGCTCTATTGATGCAATTTGTATAGTGAATATATAGGTTCTTTTAGTCATGCATGCCAATTGTCGTGGGCACACTTTGGTAGGGAATGCCATTCTCGTATCATTTTACTTCAAGTGTACCTGTGCAAGCCCTCTGTCCGTGATGGATTTAGCGATGTGCTTTCTGAACTCTTCATCGCTCCAGATGAAGAGGATGTCAGGCATGCTGGGGTTACGCACAACCAGTAGGCACTTCATCCTAATTGGCCAATGGCAATCACCAACTATTTAAATTATGAAGTCTGCAGCTGGGCTGGGGTCCTAGAGTGAAATAGGAAAAGGAAAGAACTGAAGTTGGATATATCAATTGCAAAGAGAATAACAGTATGGATCACCATGTAAAATGTTGCATTATTTATACAAACAGAATTGGCTCCAAACTATAACACAGTGTGCAGAACGCAATTTAATCAAAAATCTGACTAGTCTAGATGCCCTTCTCACTCAAGATCACCCAAGATGTCTTCTTATCTTTTAATGTGGGCTTCCTTGCAATCTTTCCTGATCAATTCTCCTCCACCTATATAATTCCAAGAGAATGTAAAGTTCTATTTAGTATTAGAATAGTCATGTCACATGGGCACGTCTTCGTAGAGAATTATGCCAATTAGAAATTTTTAAATGTGAAATTACGCACAACCAGTAGATTTCAATTGGTATTAACCCTAAAAAGGCAGGGCTATTTGAGGTCTTCAGCAGGCCGGGGGGGGGGGGGGGGGGGGGGGGGGGCCATTATGGCCCCCCCCCCCCCCCCGTAAGATCTCGGCCGCGGAGCGGCCGATCGCCGTGAAAATGTGCACGCATGATGAGTGAAGTGTATAGAATGCAATGGTAATTTTAATTTTTTTAAAAATTCATTAATTTGCATATTTATGGTAATTTATGCAAATAAGGTCATAAAATTCATATTTTTACCCATAAATCATATATTCTTCATAATTAAACATTGGTTTTCACTACATATATTCTTTAGAGCATTTGGAATAATAATGCGACAAAATAATTTGGAAGAGCCAGGTTCTTCCTTATGTTTTCTATTGTTTTTATAATTTCTTATGTATTTCTTTGTTTTTTAAAACTTATGTATTTTATTGTTTTTGTTGTTTACTTTATTTCTAACTATAATTCATCTATTTTGAACCCCAAAACAAACATATAAAATGTAAACAAGACCAAATAACCAATGATATATACTTCCTTTTACAAAAACTGATATTTCCATGTTTTGTACACAAATCACGAAATTGAGCGATTTTCGGGCTGACATGCATAGACAAAAGGTCACGTGACTTCGTAACGGTAGGTCCGATTTTCAAAATTTTTGTTTTAAAATATGCGCAAGACCCAAAAGAAAAAGTCACCAAGCAGCGGCGCGTCATCTTACAGCGTTTTGGAGCAATACAAAAAATTGCGGAGGGGGGGGCCATTATGAAGGAAAGAACTGAAGTTGGATATATCAATTGCAAAGAGAATAACAGTATGGATCACCATGTAAAATGTTGCATTATTTATACAAACAGAATTGGCTCCAAACTATAACACAGTGTGCAGAACGCAATTTAATCAAAAATCTGACTAGTCTAGATGCCCTTCTCACTCAAGATCACCCAAGATGTCTTCTTATCTTTTATGTGGGCTTCCTTGCAATCTTTCCTGATCAATTCTCCAAGAGAATGTAAAGTTCTGTTTAGTATTAGAATAGTCATGTCATGGGCACGTCTTCGTAGAGAATTATGCCAATTAGAAATTTTAAAATGTGAAATTACGCACAACCAGTAGATTTCAATTGGTATTAAAGGCAATTCAGATCGGTATTTCAGATGTGCGAATCCATATTGCGCACTTTTACGCACGGTACGTAACGTAATCCCCCTTTGCTCAATTATAAGTAGCGATCGCAAACTGTCCCAGTTCCGAACGACCGAGTCGACAATAGTCCCATTCGTAATGTTTGTTTTACCAACGAGGTACTCCTTGTACTAGTCGAATCATGGTCGCAATCAGAGATGTTTACGAGCGAAAGTATATACCCAACACGCTAGACTACCTTATCGCTCTATACATAATTGCTACCAGTACCAGCTGTGTGCTGCATGCAATTTCATATGAAGGCCTGTGTTCAGATATTCCGATGCACAGCTCTTCGATCGATCCAACACACATCGTGAGTTAACCTCGGGAGATTACGGCGGAGTGCAAGTTGAGTTTTGCTGACTACCCATTTTAACCCACGCATATATGACTTTAAAAGTTTAATAGTCGATGGGAATTTCACCCTGGGTATCACAATTTCGCGAAAAAATTGGTAAATTTTCGCTCTATAGACATACAAATTGAATGGATTAGACTCTAATTTAGAGCTCGATCAGATTTTTGCTGTGCATGCCAAGTCGTGGGGCACGCTCTGTTGGAAGATTAACATGATTAAATATTAACAAGTAACAACAACATTATCATGATTATGACTCTCTCAGACTATTTAAAAGTGACTGATAACTCTAATTTTTGTATAGCTCTATAGTTATAATATAGAATTTATAGAAAGGCAACCAATGCAATGGCAAAGCCATGATCATTCATTCAAATCGAGACGATACTGAGTGATGCAGATGAGCATGCCATGAGTGATGATGTCTACTCACTTTGCTATTTACAGTTAGTTGATCTTGAATCTTGATCGTTTTGAATTTGAGATGAGTCATTATTGCATTGGCCAGGCAAACAATGGCAATGTTCTCTCTCTAGTCTTGATATTGTTGTTTGACTTGGTCTTGGACAATGGCATGCATCAGCTCTTAGTCTTGAGACTTGACCTCAGCTCAGCTGTATCAGCTAGCTACCATTGCAAATGCACGATTAGAGTTGTTTCAAGTTGTAATAAGAAAGCTAGCAGCTCGATCTGTAACTCAAGTGAACGCTAGCGCGGAGCGCTAGCGTTCAAGGTCGGGCTGATAGTGCCCCCGAATTTATGATCTAATGTGCACAATAAGTATGCTTAAAATTATACATATGATACGGTACTTACCACCGATTAGATGATACATATGTGATGCAACTATGGGGTGGATCAGAATGATGATTTTTCGCTCCATTCCGCATAAAAATGAGTGATTTATGCACATCATCGACTTCTATCTGTGTTGTATCGCGACTTCTGAACGATCGATTAATACCGTACGACCACTAACGCGCGAGTCAGATCTGCCGTCTATTCGGCGGGCGCGGTACTTGAATGGAGACCGTTCGCGCGATCATTGATCGTTCAGAAGTCGCGATACAACACAGATAGAAGTCGAGGAGGTGCATAAATCACTCATTTTGATGCGGAATGGAGCGAAAAATCATCATTTTGATCCACCCCATAGTTGCATCACATATGTATCATCTAATCGGTGGTAAGTACCGTATCATATGTATAATTTTAAGCACACTTATTGTGCACATTAGATCATAAATTCGGGGGCACTATCAGCCCGACCTTGAACGCTAGCGCTCGACCTCCGCGCTAGCGTTCACTTGAGTTACTCGATCTGATTAATACACTAGACGTCAGCTACTCAGCTAGCTGCCTACACAGTATGGTTGACACACAATGTTGCGTAACTTAACCCGGAAGTATACAAGATGTTAGAGCGCCGTAGGCGCGGGCGCAAGATGGCTTACTCTCGTAAATTCGTGATGTACGCGCATATCGATGGCACAATATGGGGCTCCGACCGCCGCCATGTTAGTGAGCAAGTCCGAAGCCGGAAGTACACGACTAGTGTTGGTATTGCACACGCTACTATGGCGTCGAAGTCTCGTTCATCTGCCCATTGCTCAGCAATAAATTGTACACATCGTCAAAGCAAGAGGCCTGATCTCTCTTTCTTCAAATTCCCAAAAGTCAAAGAAAGGTAAGTTGGCGGCCAAATCGTGGTTTAGGTCCCCCTCTCTTACGTCCGTGAGCTCACTCTGTGTACAAAGTCTATGGGACTGGGACTCATGGGAGTTGGATTACTTTAGGTCCCCGTCCGTAACGAAATGAACGCAAGTGAATGGAATGGGTGGACTAAGAGAATGCCAAGTTGGCAAGTTTATAAAATTATCCGGCCTGTGGCGCATTCTCTTACTATAGTCCACCCATTCCATTCACTTGCGTTCATTTCGTTACGGACGGGGACCTAATCCAACTCCTAGACTTTGTACACAGAGTGAGCTCACGGACGTAACAGAGGGGGACCTAAACCACACGTGACATAGGTTCATTACAATAGGGTTGTGCGGAGATCAACCTCTTCCGCCCGCTGCACTATCCAACGCAAACAATTTTTTTTGTCGGCTGATTTCTCCCTCAATTTACCAGCAAATGCAAAAAAACTTTCGTTAATGTGATCCACAATTCATATACTTTGATAATATTAATAATTACCGACTTTGTTGTTTTGAAGACCGCAAAATGTAGAAATAAAATGATTATTTCCCGTCCGTTTTCCTTACCGATGCATCCTAAAACACGCCGGTCAACTGTTGAACCGGCAACAGTGTACGAATGGCTGGTATTGTTATCTCCAGCAACTTCTTCTTCTTCCTTCCTCCGCTGATGTCGGAGATCCACGCATCGATCGAGCGTAAGTAAGTACACAAGCACTGCATACTCAAGATTATACTATATAATTGAATAATCACAAAGTGGCCGGTAATCGATCTCTCTTACTTCAAGTTTTGAGTGGCAAGGACCTTTGGCAGTGGATTTTATAAATGAAATTCAGTGTAACAATCAAAATTGAGTCCCTCTCCTCTACTGTAAGATGTACACATGGTAAAAAGAGGACTGCAAGGCAGAACTCATGGGGTGTGCATGGCCACGTCAAAAGCAGTGGAGAGATGCGACAAACTTCCTTCCGAAAGCAAGTCGTGCAGAAATCGCCGCTGTGCAGCCAGCGCCGGGCAGTAACCAACAAAGTGCGTTGTGTCCTCCGTGCCCCCGTTATCACAGTGGGCAAGCGTCCGAGGTAGCCTTCTTGATGGTGCAGAGCCGCTTCTGAGTGAGGTAGGTGTTGCAGGCCAACTGATTCCTCAGAATCAGAGCTTGACGCAGGTGGGGGCTGGAGACGTGTCTTGGGAAGAGACCATGAGTGGAGATGCTGCAAATCTCCTTCCAGAAGCAGAGAGATGACTTGCTCAGCACGGCGCGGCTCACATTGTCTTCATGAGCCCTGTTGATCTGATACTTCACCAGTCTCTTCCAGCTCTGGTAATCCGGAGGAGAGTATATAGAGCAGTGTAGAGAGAACAGGGAGGTTGTACTGCTCCAGGATGGCATTCCAGTAGCTGACCATAGTAGTCTTGACGAGGACACAGAAAAGTAGCACTCTCCGTTCGAACCGGTCCATGGGAAGCGAGGCGACCTGACCAATCAAAAAGAGAGTGGCCTCGTGGACAGCTAGACTGACAGGTCTTAAAGCGAGGGGAAGAAAGATAGTCTCATCCGCTGCGCTTCTTGGAAGACCCAATATCTTCTTGAATAGCACTGCCTGGGACTGGTCAAGAAGCTTCAGGTTGTGCTTTGTAAACTTGTACAGCGGATCGAGCACCATACAACATCCTGGGTAGAGCAAAAGTGGTCCACAACTTCGCACAGGTAGGTGGCAGGAGGCGGCTTGGGCCGTGATTGGCACCATTCAGAGCGAAGAAAGCACGATAGCCTGTGTCCATCATGCTGCGCGTTGGGTCTGGACCCAGATAACAATGCTACGTTGGCCCATCGTTGGCCCAATGTAGGCGGTCATGTTGGGCCAACGTCAAAACGTGACGTCTAGCCCACGTCATTCTTGCCGCTGGGCCCTCGTTGGCCCAACCCCCATACGCCAACGTCAATTGCCAACGTTGAGCCAACGTTTGCCCAACCATTTATTTTGCTATTTCTGACGTCAAGCCAACATTGAGCCGACTAAACCCCAACGTTAATACGACTATATAAGTCAATGTCGGGCCAACGTTAAAACGTGACGTTTTGCCCACGTCATTCTTGCCGCTGGGCCCTCGTTGGCCCAACCCAACAAGCCAACGTCGTACAAGTGTTGGGCCAACGTTTTCCCAACCCTTGCCCAACCTTTCAGTTGGCTAATTATGACATCGGGCCAACGTTTACCCAACCTTGGGCCAACTGTTAGCCAACCTTGGGCCAACCTTGAACCAACCTTGAGCCAACCGTGAGCCAACCGTGAGCCAACCGTGAGCCAACCGTGAGCCAACCGTGAGCCAACCGTGAGCCAACCGTGAGCCAACCGTGAGCCAACCGTGAGCCAACCAACACTTAAAAAAAAAAGATTAGTAGGCTGCATGGTGTTACATATTCTACCCTTCCGTCATTCAAACGCTAAGTCCTATATCCTATATCCTATATCTTAAATCTTAAACCTTCTTAAACCTAATCCTAAACGTATCATACCCTATCCTATCCTATCGTCTTAACAATCTTAACAATATATAATGCAATCGACTTAGTATATATATCCTCATACATACTATGTACATTTGTTGTAGTTAGTAATTGCCGAGAGTAGATTATAAAATAATCAGCCTTTGAATCATTATTCATAAGACTATTATTCAGGTGTCATTTATAGTTTTATAAATTATATAGAAAAACAAGGACATGATAACACTGTTTTCAATACAAATAATAGCAAAAATAGGAATTTTTCTGTTCACTAAATTATGATCGTTTATAATCGATCATGAACCCCGATAGCAATTCTGCGTTGGCCCAATGGGTGATTTCAAGTATGGTGTTTAGGGCTGGTGTTAGTGTTTATCAAACTGGCGTTTGTGTGTAATAAACACTAACACCGGCCTTAAAGACCATACTTGAAATCACTCATTGTCGGCCCACTTACGACGCATTGGGATCGATTGCGGAACGAACCTTTACCGATCATAAATCACTAATTAATAGGTGTATCAAAGTTAATAAAGAGGGGGCTGTGCAGAGGGGCTTTGCACCGCGAATATTTTGTTAATAACATTTAATTTAATTGTATTAATTTACCAATGCAACAGCATCATATAATGTACAATATTTCCCGTCATTTATCAAAAATGATAGACATATTGCATAGTATATTATTCAAAACTAGCCCTTCAACAACTATATATATAAGCAATACAAGTGTATACCGCACATTATATTATCGATAATATTACAACAAATTATATAGAAAACAAAGACATGATAACACTGTTTTCAATTCAAATAATAGCAAAAATAGGAATTTTTCTGTTCACTATTATGATCGTTTATAATCGATCATGAACCCCGATAGCAATTTACAAATTTAACAAAATCATAATATACATGTAAGGTACAATATTTCACAATTTCCCCTCATTTATTAAAAAGGACAGACATTGCATAGTATGTTAGTCAAAACTAGCCCTTGAACAACTATAAACAATACAAGTATATAATGTACATTATATTATCGATAATATTACAACAATCCAAAATGTTCCAAAAAGGTTTTCATACATTGTTGATAGCACATAATTAAAATATATTTTAAGTATTATATAATATATTATACAATTTACGAAATCCGTATCGTGACATTGTACATTTTAAGTCGCATGGAGGTTCATCTAAAATTACTCCCCCAATGTATGAAATGGACTGTTTCCCTATACCTGTCTTGATTTAGCTATCTTGCATTTTGTTAATCAATTTCCCAGTGAAATATATAGCAGTGGTTCAATCATTTGTTCGTCATATTCGTATCTATATTACTACAAATGAAGTACAGTCCACTTCTGGTAAAGAGAGTTCAGCATTGGTTAACCCGAGTTTTGGTAACTAAAACCTGCATCATTACATTACAAACTAACAGTTATAACTTACTTCACCATGTTCGAAAGGAATAACACAACTCATTACTGAGTAAAAAGCATGTTCCCATTAAAAAAAGAGACATTAAAACTCAAGAGGACGCTCTTTAAAAACCTATTGGTCTTAACATTTACAAATAAAATGTTGTGCATGTCATGATTTGTTGAAATAGTGATTAGATAGAGAGATAATCAACGATTATTTAAAAACATCTTTACTATAGTACCTTTTTAAAAAGGAGAAGCAATTTTTTAATTTGTTAGCGGCCGGTTCAAAGTTATATTTTGTGTTCCCTACAATTTTTAAAATGTTATGTTAATGGATATCTCAGGCATTTCTGAACCAATTTTGATCAAATTATAGTTTATTCTGTCATTACAATTGTATGCTCTTTCAAATTTGATACAGTACTCCGTGTTTGATTATATCACACACATATTGTATGTAGCACCCTCTATACCAAAACCCAACGCAACTATCCTTTAATACCTTGATACCAAAAAACTATTTTCTCGGTAACGATTTCTATATAGACAATATGAATTCGGTCTAATATATTTTCTTTACACCTATAACGCGTCAATATCCCAATATTTGACCTCATTACATTTAAATATATGTGTAAATCCTCTCTAAAAAGTGCGAAACCGGCTAGAATCATCTGCAAACAATCCCAAATGCAAATAATACAGTAGGTTTGGAAATCTTTTGTATAAAATATGAGGAAAAACGCTGGTTCCACTACAGATCATTTTGAAACTCCACATGTAATCGGATAAAACGGATAAATATGCCTTGACCACGAGCACCGAGTGGGATGTATGCGAATTTCATGAACTAATTGTAGGGAACAATGTTGCTGTGTTGCTGTGTTGCAGTGTTGCGTCCAAATGGACGTTTTTAAATTGTTGTTTAAACGTTAGAAAAAAGAAGAAAAAAACCTTTCATGTATTTGATTTCAACTGCAAGTACCAGCATATAGCCTGTCGGACGCTGGAAACGTTCTAAGAACGTTTTTTAAACGTTGATTAAGGAAGAAGACCTACGTGACCTAATAAAAAAAAAAACGTTTTGTAAACGTTGATTAAAGACGAATACGTGACCTAATTAAAACGTTTTGTAAAGTTTTGTGTTTGCTGGGTAGTGCCCGTAATGAATGTACTCGGGAGACTATTCACGAAAGCTTATGCGTATATTTATGAACTTAAAGGGATAGTTGATTTCTGGTAAGGAGAGTACAGTTTGGGTGAAACTGAATTTTAGTAACCAAAACCTACATCATTACATTGCAAACTAATAGTTATAACTAGAAAGGAACACAAAATTCCAAATGACGTAGTAAAAGACCATGTTATCATTCAAAAAGAGCCGTTAAAACGTAAGAGGGCGCCTTCTAAAAACTCATTGGTTTCAACCATTTTGAATAAAATAGTGTGCATGTGATGTTTTGTTGAAATAGTGATTAGATAGAATTAGATAGAGAAATAACCAACAACTATCAACATACCTTTTTTGTAACTTTTTGAAAAGAGGAAGCATTTTTTTGAATTTTTAACGGCTGGTTCAAAATTCTCTAATAAACCGGGGGCCCCAGCTTTATTACAAAATGTTACGTTTATGGATATTTCAGCCGTTTCTGAACCGATTTTGATCAAACAAAGATGATTGTATTATTTAGATAGTATGCTCTTTCAAATTTTACACTCAGTTTTTCATTATCTCACAAAAAAAAAAGTAGTCTAGCGCCCTCTCTACCAAAACTCAACTACGCCTTTAATTAGGAGTTTGAAAGACCGATTCCAGCGATTACACGGCAATGTGTAAATTTGAATAATTTCGATTTAAAAAGTGTAAAATTGAGAGAAAATGTTATAATGAATAATAAGTATAATAAGAAGTCTGACGTCAATTAGCCAACCAATTTCCAACACCACTCATTGATTAAATGTTGTAGTAGGTGAAACGGTGGCCCAACGTTGGCTTGCCTACAGTGTCGAAATGTGGTTGTTTGTCAAATGTTGGTTTGACGTCAACTAGCCAACCACTATCCAACGCCGCTCATTGACCGAATAGGTAGGCGAAACGTTGGCCTAACGTTGGCTGGCCCACCGTCAAAATGTGGTTGTTTGTTAAAGGTTGGTTTGACGTCAGCTAGCCAACCAATATCCAACGTCGCTCATTAACAGAATGTTGTAGTAGGCGAAACGTTGGCCCAACGTTGGCTTGCCCGACGTCGAAATGTGGTTGTTTGTTAAAGGTTGGTTTGACGTCAGCTAGCCAACCAATATCCAACGTCGCTCATTTACAGAATGTTGTAGTAGGCGAAACGTTGGCCTAACGTTGACTTGCCCACCGTCGAAATGTGGTTGTTTGTTAAAGGTTGGTTTAACGTCAGCTAGCCAACCAATATCCAACGTCGCTCATTTACAGAATGTTTATGCAGGCGAAACGTTGGCCTAACGTTGGCTTGCCTACCGTCGAAATGTGGTTGTTTGTTAAAGGTTGGTTTGACGTCAGCTAGCCAACCAATTTCCAACGTCGCTCATTGACCGAATATTTTCGTAGGCCAAACGTTGGCCTAACGTTGGCTTGCCTTCTGTTGAAATGTGGTTGTTTGTCAAACGTTGGTTTGACGTCAGCTAGCCAACCAAAATCCAACGTCGCTCATTTACAGAATGTTGTTGTCGGCGAAACGTTGGCCCAACGTTGACTATCCTACCGTCGAAATATGGTTGTTTGTTAAAGGTTGGTTTGACGTCAGCTAGCCAACCAATTTCCAACGTCGCTCATTGACCGAATGTTGTAGTAGGCGAAACGTTGGCCCAACGTTGGCTTGCCCGACGTCGAAATGTGGTTGTTTGTTAAAGGTTGGTTTGACGTCAGCTAGCCAACCAATATCCAACGTCGCTCATTTACAGAATGTTGTAGTCGGCGAAACGTTGGCCTAACGTTGGCTTCCCCACCGTCGAAATGTGGTTGTTTGTTAAAGGTTGGCTTGACGTCAGCTAGCCAACCAATATCCAACGTCGCTCATTAACAGAACGTTGTAGTCGGCGAAACGTTGGCCGAACGTTGACTATCCTACCGTCGAAATGTGGTTATGTATTAAACGTTGGTCTGACGTTAACGAGCCAACCAATATCCAACGCAAGTCATTGACACAGTGTCGTAGTAGGCGAAACGTTGGTTAAACGTTAGCCTGCCCACCGTCGACATGTGGTTGTTTGCCAAACGTTAGTACGACGTCAACTAGCCAACGAATATCCAACGCCACTCATCAACAAAATGTCGCAGTAGGCGAAACGTTGGCCCAACGTTTGTTTTTCGACCAAAGAATTATGATTGTTCGTCCAACTATCACCCAACGTTGTTTCAACGTACATTTGCCGACCAGTTTGCCAAAAGTCAACAGAAAACGTTGGCGTAACGTTGTCTTAACGTCAGCTCTCCGACTGCAAAAATTTGGTTGCATATTTACCTTAGGCCAACGTTGGCTCAACGTTGTTTTGCCAACCGCGACGGTGCCGACTATAGACTACGTTGGGCCAACGTAGCATTGTTATCTGGGGAGAGACGCTGGATTTCAGAATGCCAAGGTGGGGGTGCGAGTCTTTAACAGGGATGGTAAGGCCACCAAGCTTCCAGGTCCTCTCTGGAGCATTGTTGTAACGACTGTTGACCACGACGATTGCACTCTTCTGGGCGTTGATCTTGTACCTCCAAGCTTCAGCATATGTCGCAGTGACGTCCAGCATCTCTTGAAGCTCTGATGGGGAGTTTGACATGAGTGCTACATCATCAGCAAGTAAAATGATGCCAGCGTAGCAGCCATTAATCTTGCAGCCCAGACCTGCCTGACGAAGAACTTCAATGAGCCCATTGACATAAGTGATGTACATCAGCGGTGAAAGTACGCTTCCTTGCTTGACACCACGATGTTGAGTTATCCCTTCACTTGCTTCACCTTGCCACAAGACCCGGCTCTCGCTACCTCGATAGAACTCTGCAATGATGTCACAGACCGCCTGGTTGATCCCGAGATGACGAAGCTTGCCAAAAAGACCTTCGTGCCACACCACATCAAAGGCCTTCTGGGCATCCAAGAGAGCAACGAGTGTTGGTTTCTTCAGGCTGGCGTTGAAGTCCGTAATGCAGATGAGGGATAATGAAGTGAGCATGCAGGACTTCCCTTTCTGAAAACCGAACTGTAGTTCATTAGGGGTGTTGTTGGAACTAAGAGGACCTTCAATTTGGGGCTTGAGGAGAAGCTCCAAGACCTTGGCAATGGTGGGTGAGATGGTTATCCCTCTGTAGTTGGTCGGGTCCTGCCGGGGCTTACCCTTACCCTTGTGTATCGGGATGATGAGTCCCTGCTTAAGCATCGATGGGATGTGGCCGTGCATGATGCAACTGTTCAGTAGATGAAGCAGTAATAGACGAGAGATTGGTCCTAGGTGGCGCACATGCTCTGGCGATATGTTGTCGTGGCCAGCAGCTTTTCCAGGCTTGAGGTTACCAATAGCACGATCCATATCAGCAGAGGTGAAGGGCTGAAACCACCCCATATGCACGGTGTTGGCGGAACTCCCAATTCCAGAGACAGGGGGGTCCTGCAAAGAGTCGTTACAATCAGCTGACGAGAGCTCTGTGAAGTACGTACGCGCCAGCCTTCCAGAACTCCTGGGCCTTCAACAACCTTCTCACCGTGTCTCAGGGTGCTAGTGGCGCAATCCGCACTGCGTTTTGCCAAGCGAGCAAATGCCTTAGGATTGCAGATACTGGAAGACTCAATCTCTGCCAGGCGACAGTTCCGACTGCAGGCCCTTGACTGGCGGAACGTGGCACGGAAGTTCTTCTTCGCTGTCAAATGGTCGAGCCACAGTGGGTTGTCCGTCTTTGAACCCCCAGAGTCCTTCCACTGCCTCCAGATGCTGAGTGCTAGCCGGTAAGCCGTGTTGACTGAGCCTGTCCAACACTTATCCCCATTGTTCCCTCGTTTTTGCAGGTTGTGTGGAAGTCTCAACGAAATGCGGAGCATGTCCCGACAAAGACTGTGTAGTACAACTTCAGTAAGGCCTGGATCCAAGTTCGTTACATTGAAAGCACTGAAGAGGACAGCAGCCTTGCGCTTTTTCCCACAGCTTCCACTCACAACACGCTTCCCCTCAGCTTTAGCGTCCAATCTCGGGAACGAAATCTTCACTGTCACTGGTGAGTGGTCTGAGGTGTTCAGCGGGGCATCATTCAGGATCAAGTAACTTGAGCAGCGAAGTGTGCACTCACTAGGAACCAGGAACGAATCTATGTTTGATTGGCAGGAGCTCTCATCCTTCTGGAATGTGTAGTCTTCCGGGCTGCATAAGATTGTTGAAAGGCAAACCAAATTCTCCCTCTCTAAGAATTCAATGAGGGCCTTCTTCGTAGGCTTCCTGCTAGACCTCGTGCCAATGTCAACATTAAAGTCCCCTCCAACTATAATGGTACAGTTATTGTGCGTGGATCGCAAATGAGATAATGTCGAGAGGATCATCTGGTATTCGCCAAGACTGTGCTGGTCCGCACCGCACGGAAGATA
This sequence comes from Echinarachnius parma, assembly GCA_037951105.1. Classification (NCBI taxonomy): domain Eukaryota; kingdom Metazoa; phylum Echinodermata; class Echinoidea; order Clypeasteroida; family Echinarachniidae; genus Echinarachnius; species Echinarachnius parma. The sequence continues at coordinate 58,732 of JBAMJV010001591.1, read as the reverse complement.
TACATTGCAGATTAGCAGGTGTTCATCACCAAACCCACCAACGAGCTGGGTCACCAAAAGCCTGGAGCTAACAGTCTCAAACATAGTAGCCTTGACGGGCAGAGATTTTCTGAAGTAAGTAGCTAAGCCTTCTTTGCCTCTACGAGTATGAAAGATCAATGGGGTATCAGAATCATATGCCTTAGCATGCACCTGGTAATCCTGAGAGATGCAATCTAGTTCATGGAGATCACTGTGATGAAGCCAGTGTTCTTGTACGAGGAGGATGTCAGTCTTGGTAAGGAGCTCACGAATGAAGGGTGAATTAGAAGAGAATCCGCGAGAGTTGAGGGTGGCAAAGTTCAGGTAGGCATTTAACATAGTTCCAGTTTGTTGAGACTCAAAGTGGTTAGATGGATGATTTGCTTGTGATGAGATTTCATGTTGCTGATAATGGTCGGGTCTTGTAGAGAAAGTGGCAGGGCAAGAAGGTCTAAATTGCTACTGTCCTCTGGAGTGCCTGTTGCAGGATGTGTCTGTGAGAGGCAGCCGAAGCCCGGCCCGGAAGAAAAACCGTGGAATTGCCCTGGGGTTGTGTTGGTGGAGTTGGTGAAGCCTTGGGAGAGCCAGAACGATGGTTCCTTGGTGACCTGCGTGCTGGATACGCAGAATTAAACCCACGTTGAGACTGCCTTGGTAGCTGAGCCTGGAACTCGGTCGACTGCGCTGTGTTAGAAGCCAGATGGGAAGTTCCTCTAGGTGACGCTCTAGGTGATCCTCTAGGCGACAATGAAGCGCTAGGGGCTTCGTGTGAAGATCCTCTTGGTGACCCTCCGACTGGCATATGCTGAAATCTCTTCCGTTGTGGACTAGGCACTCTAGGTATTTCTTGCGGAAGAACACCAGGAAGCTGTGGAGGATCCACAGAGGATGCAATTGGGGGCCAGTTACGAGTAGAACGATTCCCTTCAAAATAGACACCTCTCTGCATGGTAGCATTCATGGTAGCGAAGGAAGGCATCTTGGGATCCCTAGCTTGTGGTCCAGGGTCATGAGCTGGTAACCTAGCACCTGGAGCCCCTCCACCTGATTGACCTGGAACAACTGTATTCAAAAGAGTTCCTGTTCTCGAGGGACTGTGTGGCCTCTGGTCACCTCTACCAGGAAGTGCAGTATTTCCTAGCTCTGGATGGTGTCTCACAGGCGGATGACTTTGAAGTGCTTCAGCGTGGAGTTCTGAGACAGTGGGTGTGGGTAGAAGTCCTCTTCCCCGGGAACTTGAAGAATCAGTCCCGTGGACGGAACTCGCGCTTGGAGGACTGTGATGTTTCTTTCCGCCTTGGGTAGTGTTGCATCCCACTCTCAGTGAGTCTTTGTGCACTGGGACCTTGCCGACCAGCTCCTCTACTAGTGTGCTTCGGAGCCCCGCGATCATGTGGTCTTCCAACAGGAAACCAAGGTACGGTAGGCTGATGATTAACACTCTGGAGCGAAGAGTGGCGATGTGAACTTCGACCCATTTGCACTATGCACAGCGTGCCCATGTTGAAATCTCAGATGTGAGGTGCTCAGTTGGGTAGGAGAGCGTGAACCAGCCACTACTGCTGAAGGCTCACCGTCATCACTGCAGGGATCAACACTGAGGGCAGAGAATCGATTTGTATGAACTGGTATTGGAACACGGAGTTGACCAGGATAGAGAGCAGGAGATGAACCTGGTATGCTGATGCCAATTCCATTCTGCAGACATGTGGCTGACAGGAAGTCTAGGCGTAGGAGGTATGCATTCAGTTCTTCTTGTTTAGCAGAAAGGGCTTGGTTCAATTTATTAAGTTCATCTTGGTAGTGCTGCATGTTTTTTCTATCCTCTAATCTCCTTTTCTATCCTCTAATTGCGTGTAAATGGTTTTTTCTATACTCTAATCTCTTTTTCTATCCTCTAATTGCGTGTAAATGGTTCACCTGAGTGAACCATTTACTTTGTAGATGTGACCTAAACCACGATTTGGCCGATCATGTACTAGTTTACTTTTACACTGCGTACTTGAAATTTTGATCCAGTCAAATAAAGCAGTAAATTGAAGTGTAAAACTTAGTAAAAGTGTACATGATCAATGTAGATTTATATTTTGTCATCTCCAGATGCCAGAAATGGGTGCAAAACACAAGGAGACATGATCTTCTCAACAAAACTCCACTGTATTTGAACACTAACTGTCGGTTATGTGCCGAGCACTTTGACGAGGACCAATTTAGGATCAGAGGAGAGAGGAATCGACTGAAGTGGAATGCTGTTCCCACAATCTTCAATGTTCCCAATCCACCCAAACAAACTACACCACGCAGATCAATTAAGAGGAAACGAGAGAGGGACAACTTGTCCACTCCTTCAGCTGCTAAGAAGACAAAAGGTGAAAACAATTATGTTCAATGTTCTGCTAAGTAAGATATACTTAGGGTGGACGGTGTAGATCTACAGATGTTTCAAACAATAGTAAGAATTGACATTTATTGCACCATATATGTACACACCCTACAAAAGTACAAAGAATTGTTTTTAGTTTTGTGAATATATACCGTGTCTCAACCATCACACAGCATCATTTTGCATGAAATGAAATGTAAATCAGAATTTCCTTTTCAATAATAAAAGTGAATACAAATGGTCTAGTTTGATGTCTTAAACAGATGCCACGCATTTATAATCACAGTGTTTTTATGTTTGGCGATTCGGACTGCGTGCGCACGCGGACAATTTTTAGATGCACTTTTCTAGGCCAACAGGCGGCCCCCCTCGGCCAATAGGCGGCTTTTTCATTTTTCTTACACAGGAATAGTTTTTTTGGTCGTTATTTTTTTTTTGCCGGTATGTTCAACTCATCTAGATTACATTTGAAAAGTTTCAGCCCCATTCGTTGGCTAGATTTTTATCACGAAATCTCTATACCCTTGCAATATTCGGCTCTGACCCACAAAATCCAACTTTCCCATAGACTTTGCATTGCCTGCCGGTTATTGGCCGAGGACCTCCTGATCTGCCTCATCTGAAACAAACGCAGATTCAACAAGTTTTAGAATGTCACGCGATATAATTTTACTGTTGGCTGAAAATACAGTATTTTTCGTCTATGTCAAGCTGTAAACTTTTTTAATTGAACTAGTCATGACAGCAACAGAGTGTTCATCTTTGTCATCACACTTTCTAAATTCAAGTTTCAAGAGCTGAATAATCTTTGACGGTTTTATACCCGATTTCAAACGCGATTTCTGACATTTTCGTGAGAAGAAATCAAATAAAAGGCAACGGATAACAACTTAACAAGCATACATTCCAACTTAAGGAAATCCATACATTTAATTCAATATCCGAGTGATAGTTTTACATTTATATGGAGAAAAAAGTACTTTGGATGACGACTATTGGGGCCAGCCGGCTAATTGGCCGAGACACGGTATATTTTTTTCTTTTTTTGGGAGGGGGGCAGGGAGGATTGGTGGCAACATAAGGACTAAATAAGAAGTAAAATTTAACTTAGAATGCTATTTTCATTTAATGATACTATGTTGTATTTACTATTTTCTACAGACTCTAGTTATTTTCTTATATTTTGTCATTGGGGTACAGGTATTAGAATTTAATTTAATGTAGGAAGTGTATAAATCTGTTTTAAATGCTGTAAAATTACTAATTCTGTAGTTCACTTCCAGTGCAAAGATTATAAATTGATATTCATTACACATTTCAAATTATGTCATATTTTTAAGTAAGGAAAATATTAACTTGTATCCAATTATCCATGAATGTTAAGCATAAAAATAAACATTATTCATTGTTTCTGCTGTCCTATATTTGCAGTAACCACCTCCATCCTGTTGGACCACTCGTACTGCCAGACTTTGGGTGACGCGAGTGATGCAAGATGTGACAGTCCCACTTCCTGCCAGTCATCTCCTGGGTACTCCAGAAGCAGCGGTACTCCGAAGGGAAAAGGGAGCGGTACTCCGAAGGGAAAAGGTAATGTTGTGACCCGGACCGGAACGGGCCGGTCCGAGTTTGAAGTTGAAAAAGCTGAGACCGGTGGAAAAAACCGGTGATGCAAAAGACTGAATTTTAGTGAAAAACATTAAGAAAACTGTCCATAATCACTTTGAAGAGCAGCGGAATAAAAAATAAAAACGGGCCAACCTATATCATTTACTTCAAAGAATGGTTATTTTCGAGAAATTCTTGGTTAGTTTACTTCGTTTGACGGGCAGAAATTGAACAAGACACGCACGCAAAATTGCTAGTCATTTGAACGATATTTCCGACGGATGTTCACACGAACTCTGGCCGTCAGACCCGGCGCGCGATCGGCACGCGATCACCTCGCGTGCATGTGAAATGAGCGGGCGGCAGCGGCGTGTAATACAAAATATGTCGCAGGCTATAGATCGACAAATTATTGTTTTCATATCCTCTTTTACATGTAAAATGCAGTCTTTAAAAACTGCAGTAAAATATGGGAGAGGACATGAAAACGATAGATTTGCTGATCTATAGTCGGCCAGCAAGCTAGGAATCAGGGGAAAGCTGGTATTATTAAATAAGATTGTACTCTCGTATATACCTCGGAAGGGGGAAGGGCCGGGGTCGAGTAAATAAAATCTTACAAAAACTTAAAGGTAACGTTGAGTATTGGTCAAACTTAACTTTAGTAACCAAAACCTGCACGATTACGGTACAAACTAATCGTTATAACTTCACCATGCTCGAAAAGTATACACAATTACAAGAGCTGTTACAACTAAAGTGTCAAATTAACTGTTTCAGAGAAGCGCTAGCATTCTAGGTCCTCCTAATACGAGACTAATACGCGGTAATAGTTACCGGCAGGGTTGCCAGATCGCGGCTAGTCTTGACGGCCAGACTCTTTACGTTTCACGGCCAAATTCGGCCAAACTTTTTTTTTCACGGCCAACTTTCACGGCCAAATTGTATCTACATAAAAAAAAGCAGTATAGGTATACCCCCATGCAAAATCTCTAAAAAGTCAGGCTCTTGACACACTGTCATACATTTCCCAATGTTTAAATAATGCCTATGATATTGATTTAACAGATCTTAGTAAGAAAACGGCAAGATTTAGAAGAAAAAAGGAAAACAAGTTTGGATATAAAATACACTCGGGTCTGACATAGATGTCATGGCCAAGGGGAATAGGTCTAATAGAAATAGTTATGTCAAATTTGTACGTGCTGGTCACGTGAATAGAGGGGTATGGGAGTTTAGGCGTACCATTATCTCCCAAAAATAATGTTCTTATAAATGAACACCTTTAGTAGTCCACTCTATCAACAAATTCACAAAAATATGTTTCCAGAAAAAATATATACAAAAACGCATTGTTCATGTGTCTGAATTACGAACAAGACTAATTTGTCCAGAGCGCGTGTTTCTATCAACGCGCTCTGTCCGTACGTCCAGATCGAGCGAACGAATCGTCCTAGCCTTTAACAAGGCTTCGTGTCTCAAGCAAGCAATGGCTGCGCTGCATGCAAGATCAGGAACGACTGAACGCCTGATGGAGGCTATCTGGCAAATGATGAATTCACGTGCGATCCCAAGAGAGTGTGCATTGTAGTCGGGCTGTCCAGTCGTTCCTTGCATTCAACTCAGTTCAGACGAGACAGGCTTGTCAAAAGACTAGAATCGTCCGGGATTCTCTCCAAACATGTATCGCGTGAATAGCATTGGCGCACTGCACTCGCAAATGTTTGGCCCGTTCTCGCTCGCATGGCAAATGATAGGAATGTTGTACACATTATTTCAAGTTTTATTACATTTTAAAGTAGTTTTAAGGATATATTTTCTGTTTAATTATGAAAAAGGCCAGAAATGAAAATTCACGGCCAGATTTTCTTTTTACGGCCAAAATTCGGCCAAATTTGTTTGGCCGTGAAGTTATTTTTTTTCACGGCCAAACTAAATTTTATTCGGCCAGATTTCTGGAATCTGGCCGAAAAAAAGGCCAAATGGCAACCCTGGTTACCGCGCATATTCATGTGTATCGCAAGCGCCGTTCGCCTTTCGCATCGGGGGACCTAGAACGCTTGCGCCTCGCGCTAGCGTTCTCTAAAAAGTGATACCCGGACGTCAATCACTTTTATAAATATTTTGAAAGCAAATTTCACAACAATTAGAGCATTTGAATGGGAATTATTATTATTTCCCATGTTTTTTTCGATGATCTTTCATATGGAATTGAAATCAGCCAAATCCGTTACAATTAATTTGGGGGGAGGGGGGGGGGGGGCACTTTGGAAATTACCAATACTCAACGTTACCTTTAACTCTGGCCGCTTGATATGTTGTTATATCGACTAATGGCGTCAACAACTCAAAATTGAACTATAGTAACATAATCATAACATGTTTTTTTTTTTCTTTCCTTTTCAGGAAGATGACAGACGCTCGGAGGCAGTAAGAGTACCACAGCCGTTTTGTTGCCAGGCTCCGACAAATCATCGGAAACCTTCAAACATGCTTTGTTTCCTACGTCCGTCCCCGGCGTCCCGTGTTCAATTTGTTGTTCTTTTCTTTGAATAATTAGAATTTGTTTATGGTCCAATTAATTATTTTAATAATGACGATGAAGATGAGATATAAAGGGGGCCGTGGGGGCTTAAAACAGTAAAATACGTAAGCTTGAAATAATTATTATAACAGTTGAAATGTGGTCAGCCCCCAGCTCCCCCTCCCGCCCCCCCCCCCCCCCCCCCAACCCAATCGACAAATTTCTGCGGTCCCTGATATATGATTTTGTTTCATGTGCGACTAGCGATTTTTTATTGTAAATATACTCATGATCGATGGCTTGTGGTGATTGTGAATACTTGATGATGATAAATATTGATATATTTATAATTTGAACGTCAAATCGAAAATAATGGTGATGATTTTTTTTCATAATTATGTGATGCTGAGTGAAAATAAATCAAATAATAAAACTGATAGCAAAAAGACGATTACTTGATATGTGATGATGTATTATCATGATTATGTTGATGGTGATTGTAATTTATTTTATACTGATCAATTGTTGATGATTATGACTGACTGTGATGACTATATGAAAGCATGACGAGACAAAATAAACCTGGACGACATCGGGAATGTCCACCATCAAGGCTGCATGACGCTCGAGTATATCCGAGGTAAGCATGCCAGGTAGGTAATCTGCTAGTAAATAATTGAATTGTGTACGTGTATGATCTGAGTCCAATTGGCATTGGTGTAGACCCGGCGTGAGACTAGACTGTGGCAGTTGTTTCCGAGAAAGGCAGTGTTGGAGTCATACTTCTATGGGGTTATCTTGCTCACTAACATGGCGGCCGTTCCATGCGTACCCGTATTATGTACTACCCGACTTCACTCCACAGCACGTGCATGTACCGTAATTTCCCGCACATGTCACAGTGCAGTGAGCTATCTTGCGCGCGCCTAGCATGCATGCGCCGCTCGGCGCGGCGCGCGCCCTTGCGTGATAATTTTTTATGCCAGGGGATTTCCCCGCTCCCGAATTTACGCGACGCGTGCATGCATGCTGCAAACGATCAACTGTCCAACTAACTATGATCAGCTCTGTGCTACGCACAGAGCCTGGTTAGGTTACTGTCCAACATACAAATCTATAAACTACGGTAGCTTTAATTTGCTTCCTCGAGTTACTTCGATCATCAAGTCAGTTCTTAAGAGACATTTCGGGGAAAAGAAAGAGGTAACGTATGCTAATAACATGATTTTTGTTTTCATCCCCGGAAATGAATCTGGATTATGATTGTGACTTGTGAACTTGTGATTACTTGCATGGCAGCTAGCTCGGATAGCGACACCGCACTTCGTTTGCGCCTGGTCTGACGGCCGACGGGGCCGACGTGGCTCCGTATAACTAGTGAGCTGAGGAGCTGGAGCGGAAATATTTATAAACAGAACAGAAATATGTTTTATTCATTTTGTGCGGGGTTGTGCGCTAATCCAGTTTTGTACTCCACGACATACCAATCCCTCTTTAAAAAGTTTATTCAACAAGACCATGAAGACAACATGCATGCATATATTTACAAAGTATTGTGATTGTAACTAAATGGTCCTGAGCACACACACACATAGGTTCATTACAATAGCGTTGTGCGGAGTTCAACCTCTTCCGCCCGCTGCACTCCAACGGAAACAATTTTTTTTGTCGGCTGATTTCTCCCTCAATTTACCAGCAAATGCAAAAAAACTTTCGTTTATGTGATCCGCAATTCATATACTTTGATAATAATTACCGACTTTGTTGTTTTGAAGACCGCAAAATGTAGAAATAAAATGATTATTTCCCGTCCGTTTTCCTTACCGATGCGTCCTAAAACACGGCGGTCAACTGGTGAACGGCAACAGTGTACGAATGGCGCTGGCCGGTATTATCTCCAGGCTCCAGCGCATTAGCATATATTGCGTGTAAATGGTTCACCTGAGTGAACCATTTAATTTGCTTTGTAGATGTGAGCACACATGTCCATTAGCAATGGTTATAGTGTAGGTGGTATTGATGACATGTTGAAGCCCGACTGAAAACTTTGTTGGGATTTTGTTAAAACTTTCATTTATAGTATTTTTAAACATTAATAAAGTTAAACTACTACTTTGGATTCCGTTTCGTAGCATTTGAGCTCCTTTTCTCTGGAAACAAATGAGTGGTCAGTGACTGCAGTACACTCCAGAACTCTATCCGCATGTGTACAAATTATTAAAAAATGTATGAACCCTAATGAAGGGCCTATTTGTAGGGAGTTCGGTGACTTTTGGATTTGTTGAAGGAACCTCAACAAACTTAATATCATTGGAAAGCTTGTAAAGTGAGAAAAATAATGGTGCTTAAATCAACTTATTAGCTTCAATATTAGTGGAGATATTCCAATTTTAGAGGTAGAAGGTACAAAGTTTGATTCTGCCAGTTTCAGCCGATGGACGGTAACTATGCTCTGCGCGTGCCCCAGCGCTATAAATAGAAAACACATGCCTCAACATGGCTAAAAATATCAAAATCAGTACGTGGGCAATTTGTTTACATTGGATGATCGCAGCTTAGCGCTATTACTACTCCCATAGTAATGTATTTCAATGTGTAGAGAAATCAACACACTTTCATAAAATACTACTTTTCCATACCTTTTTCAGATTCCTTCCTCCAGTTTTAAACGATTTTTCGTCGAATTTTTGTGCCGAAAATCGATGCAAAAATGTCAGCAAAACAATCCTTCAAAAAAATCAATTTGCAAGGTGAAAATTCCAAAAAATTCCGGCGAATTTGGTGTCATTCGAAAGATCAGATTCTGCTCTACATGACAATGGCCTCAAATTCAACGTAGAGGGAGTTTACGAACCCCTACTCTGGCATGGAAGTTGGGAAAATTTATGCACTGTGGTAGCAAAATGAAGTTTTCAAGTGCAGTCGCTACCGCGACTACCGCGAAGTCTCCTAACTCACTGCGCATTCAGATTGTTTTTTCGGGTGTTAAAACATCGATTTAGGAACAACTAATGCTATATCCAGATCAGGGAAGGATTAAGCTTCAAGAGGATACCAATTTCATGGTAAAATATTGAAAAATATGAATTCTACCCTAGGTTTTTTGTAGCAAAGTTTTGCGTGTTAGCAGATACAAATGCGTGATTGCGGTATTCGGTCGTTCTCCCTACTATTTGCTCAAAATACTAATTTGCTAAATAGTCTCAATTTAAGACTAGGAATAGTTTACATTCAGATTTTTATTAATGTGAGTCTGATCATCATCGTTCAGATTTGTATCATTTCAAGTTTTGATCACACTTGACTTAATGAAATCGGAAGGTAAACTATTCAAATTCTTAAAAGGAGACTCTTTAGTATATTTGTATTTTGAGTAAATACGCCCTTCATATATCGGTTATTACGTCCGAAGCGTGCACGCCCACCACGCGCTATAAAATTCCATCGCAAAGAAAATCGGTCTCTCATAGAATAACACGTGTTTCGTCGCGGCGGCGAGCGAGGCGGCGAAGCGAAGACTCAGGGATCGAATAGCGCAATATAACGGATGCGTCTGAATAGTCAATGCACTAGTATTTAAGAACAAAGCTTCCTGCGCGATTTCTTGTCGGTAGATGGCATCAGGTAGGTACATCACTCATATTGCACTTTCCTATATGTTGCGTGTAAATGGTCCAGTAGACTGGACCAATTTACTAGTAGATGTGGTCCTGAGCACATCTACAATTAACTGTGATCAGCGCTGTGCGTAGCGCCGTACTTCGCACGGCGCCTGGTTAGGTTAATCTACAATGTATTGTAAATGGTCCTGAGTGGTAGCACTAGCAGTTTAGCACATAGACTAAAAGTAAAAAGTAACTCTAAACTATTATCAGCTGGACCATTTACACGCAATAATTAACGCTCATATGCTGGAGATAAGCACACAGGCCATTCGTATACTGTTGCATTCAATAGTTGAACGCTGTGTTTTAGGACGCATCGCTGCGGAAAGCGGACTGGAAATAATCTTTCTTTTTTTTGTACATTTTGCTGTCTTTTTTGGTTGTCTCTTCAATGGTTTAGTTCTGGTGGCTGCAGTTCAGCTCTTGAAGGTGACTATAATGGCCAATGCTGGAGATAAGCATACTGGCCATTCGTATACTGTTGCGTTCAATAGTTGAATGCTGTGTTTTAGGACGCATCACTGCGGAAAGCGGACTGGAAATAATCTTGTTTTTTTAACATTTTGCTGTCTTTTTTTATTGTCTTTTCAATGGTTTAGATCTGGTGGCTGCAGTTCAGCTCTTGAAGGTGACTATAATGGCCAAGAGCAAGTTTGAGTATGTGCGGCAGTTTGAGAGTCAAGACAAGTGCCTTCCCAACTGCTGGATCATCATCAGGATTGATGGCAAAAATTTCCACAAGTATGTCGTAAATGAATACATTTTACAATTTTATCATTTATATTTTTATGATTTTTAAAGATCTCTTGAAGCAAATGTCGCATATATGTATCATTAATGCAAAGAAACTTAATTTTAATCCACTTGAGTGCCAAATTACATGCAAGAATCCATTTGACCCATAACTTTAGATAAGTTTGCATACAATTTTTTTTTTACCCTGTATTTATCTATTTGCAATCAATGAATAGAACAGAAGTTCAGCTTTGGTAAGAAGTGAGCGTGTCTTCACACTTGTCTGTTGTGTGCTGAACTAGTACACTTTTATTTCTTTTTAAATGTAATGTGTTGTAAAATGATATAATTTACTTCCAAACATTAATTACCTCCTTAATGAATTAAATGGCTTCCGTTTGGGTCTTTGGGACAGATTTTCTGATGTGCATGGATTTGAGAAACCAAACGACCTCCGATGTCTGCAGCTGATGTCCCAGGCAGCCTCCACTGTGATGACGGAATTCAAGGACATCGTCATCGGGTATGGACAGAGCGATGAGTTCAGCTTCGTGATGAAGAAAGATACGACTCAGTATGGCAGGAGAGCAAGGTATAAACATTGCTTAGAAATATTAATCTAGAGGTCTTTGGATCGTATCCTTAACCGTATATCTGTGCTAATTTTTACTTTATCTTATTAATTAGGCCGTAGAGTTTTTAAAATGTTTATTTTACATCTTAAATGGACTCAAACTTGTGTTAGAAGTCTCTGCACAAGCTAGAATGGTTGAAAACAATTACAAATTGAGCCCCATTATATACAATTTATTCAGTAATCTCCTAGTCAAACATAACTTTGGAATATCTGTATCTCGTTGCATTGTTGTGTCAATGATGTTCTTTTGATCTATTTTTAACATCTCATATTTTACAATAGGTTTGTTAGATCTATACGAATAGTATCATCCATTGCATCAATCCTTTTCAGTCTACTGGACCAAGTGTTTCCAAGAGAACACTAATGGATTTGAGAGATATAGGTGCTACAGTTTACTTCTTGAAGAAAGAAGTAATTCAGCATTCAAAATGTTGATGTTTTTTTTTTTTAACCAATGCAAACACTGTTTTTCTTCATATTTTGGGGGTTCTTGATCATCCAGCAAACTTTCCATGACAACTAAATCTCTCTTAGTCTTTTCTTTATCGTTTATGTTCCACTGGTCCAGGAACCCACTCTGGAAGACACTGAATTAACTCCTTGAGTGCCACGCTCGCATTTTTGCGAGTTACAATACACACAAATGCCATAGAGCATTAAAATCCCTGGCAGGTTAAGAGTTAACCATAAATTCCTTTACTTTACTGGTCTCCATGCTTTCATTAATTAATTAAATTCTCATTTTTTTAATGAGAAATTCATTCAGACAAAACATACTTTTTTCTCTTTTTCTTTTTTATAACAATGACATCCCTGTTCGACCGACCCATCCATTGTGTTACAATAGCCAAAGTATTTCCAAGGGAAGGCTTATGAATACAAACCCGCCTACGCCTAGCCTCTGATTGTATTGTGACACTATTTTAGTTTCTTGATTGAAGAATTCATTTAAATAAAACACCTTTCCCATGACCTTAAATTTGTTTTTATCATGTAGCAAGCTTTCAACAACGATATCATCTCTGTTTGACTCCTAATTTGTGTTCCACTGGCCATAACTAGTATTCCCAAAGAGAAGGCTCTTGAATAACAACCACCCTAGTCTTTCTGTCTTTGATTGTAGCAGTTTTTCAATTTCTTGATTAAATTAAGTGCTTTCAATTAAATAAAACACCTTTCCCATGACCTTAAATTCGTTTTTTTTAATCATGTAGCAAGCTTTCCACAACGATATCATCCCTGTTCGCCTCGTCATTCGTGTTCCACTGGCCAAAATATTTCCAGGAGAAGGCCCTCCAATACCCACCAGCCTTTGATGGGCGCTGCGTGCTCTACCCCTCCAACAAGACCCTTAGGGACTACCTTAGCTGGAGGCAGGCTGATTGTAAGTAGAGTGCAGTAGTCTCTGCTTATTGTGGTAACATGTTAAGGGGATAGTAATAATATCACTGTAAAGCGCTTAGAGATGATTATCAATCATATTAGGCACTATATAAATTGAAACATTATTATTAGTAGTACAGTTTTTGTCAAAAAGAATTTATTCAAAACTATCAGTTTTATATTGACTATGAATACATTTATATTTGGAATTTTTGGAGGTAATTTCTGCCACTTGAATTTTGTTATTTTATACGCAAAATATTGTATATTCTCTACAAAATGTAAAAATGGTAGACTATCATTTGAATTATTTAAAGGACAATGAAATCCAGACAAATTGTTGTATGCCCTCTAAGACACTAAATATAATGAATAGTCTCTGAAAATTTGAGCACAATCTGTCAAGATATAAGAAAACTATGGCTCATTGAAAAGAGCCATGTATTTCTTCGAGTGACTCAAATTGACAACGCACTCTGGTAAAGTTGTGGACAACTCCCCATACATTTTGTACACAAAATTTCAGTTTTGCTCAATTTTCTCAAAATTTGTGTTTACCCTTCGTTCAAGTTCAACATGTGTTTTGTAGAATGCTTTTATACATAACATATCATGTGTAGGGGGAATGGAAAAATGTGACTATGAAGAAAACTGTAAAAATGGGAACACTTGTGTACAAAACATATGGGGAGTTGTCCACACACTTATCAGAGTGCGTTGCCAATTTGAGTTCCCCATAGGAATAAATGGACATCTTCAAAGAGCCGTAGTTTTCTTGTTTCTTACCCCATTATGCTCTAACTTGCAGAGATTATTCTTCTTAATCTCTTCAAGACTATGAAAGCAACATTTTGCTTGGGTTTCATTGCCCTTTAAGAAACAGTTGAAATATTATGACCTTGAACAAATAATTTATTTAAAATGAGATAAATTTGTTTTATTTCTTGATAAATGGAGAGATGTACAATTGATTTGAAACGTGTTATGAAACTTATTATGGTATGTATCATTTATATTACTATGTTGACATCACATAAATTTGTTTGTATTGTGTACTTATAATATAATTTTGAATAAATTTTATAAAAAAAAAAAAACAGGTTTAACTTATACTAGTAATTCATTGATGTTTGAATGGTAGTAAAACATATAAACGGTTAATTTACAGGGCTGTTTTCAATAAAATAGCAGCAGTTAACACAAGAGGGCACCCCCGAAAAAAACTCCCTTTAAGTGGTACATCTAGTGGGAGGAAATTGACAAAACATTTCTTGTGTTTAATGTCCAACACTTAATTGGGTACACCTGTTTAAGGGGTAAACAAAAATGTATACTGTGCTGTAAAATATTTGGTGACTAATTTTTTTGGAGATATTTTTGTAATAATAAATAGTGGGTATCGGGATGATATAATCATAATTAATTTAAGTTATATCAACAATAGTACAGAAAGCAGTCACTGACTGCCAATTTTATGTGAATCGATTAATAATGTTTTTTATTTTGTTTTTGTCTCTTCAGGTCACATCAACAACCTGTACAACACAAGTTTCTGGACTCTGGTGCAGCATGGCAACCTTTCACCAAAAGAAGCAGAACAAAGACTGAAGGTGAGATATAGATACAGTTGAACCTTGTTATAAATCAAATAAACCATATATTGCAAAGAGATATAGTAAAATGGTCAAAATCCACAAAACTTAATTAGAAATCTAGTGGTTCTTTCATACCATGTTGTATCCGTATTACCAATAGAAGCATGGAACATTTTTTTTTTTTTTTTTCAAATTTCCCTTTCGTTAAAAAGATATTTACAATTGAAGTGCTTAGATTTTTAACTATCCACAGGATAGTCATAACCGTGTAAAAAGTCAGTGCAATGAGTTAGAGAATATCATTTGCATTTCTGCTAATTTCTCGGCCATATATCATCCATTTAAAGTGAAATTTTCACACAATACTCAGAGGACACATTATATCAAATCACAAAACTACACGTTTTATCAATCATTCAGTACTTTCTGCACATGCCAACAAAGTTACTAGATCCCTTTAATACAGGGTTTCTAGTGCTGTATTATTATTACCCTTGGTTATCAGGTACAGTTCAAACCCGCGCAATTATCTTGTGCACCATCTCAACTCCCTGGGGATCATACTAACTTGTTGGGTGGGTGGGTGGATGGATGGATGAATGGGTGGATAAATTAGATTGTTAAAGACATTGGTCTGAGTCGGTGTAATCAATTATTGTGGTACGAAAAGTTAAATCAAATACCGTAGTTTTCTGTCCACATTTCCTCCAATTAGGCTTCTTTTTAGTTTGAATGTCAAGATAAAAAAACAAGACTTGCGCATATGAATCATCTGCAGGAATATGCGCTTATTGCGCTCTTACGCGCAAGTCTTATTTTTTTATCTTGACATTCAAACCAAATTTTGTTTTCATTCAGCAAATACATCCCTGTAGAAGCCTTTGTTTTTAAACGGTGTTTTATTTAACATTTCGTACCACTAGATAAAGCGCTAGATCGATAGATAGATAGATAGTTATATAGATAGATAGATAGATAGATAGATAAATAGATAGTTATATAGATAGATAGATAGTTATATAGATAGATAGATAGTTATATAGATAGATGGATGGATGGATGGATGGATGGATGGATGGATGGATGGATGGATGGATGGATGGATGGATGGATATAACAAAGTTTTAGTGTGGAGATGTTGTGGCACGATTGGATAGGCATTGGACTTACACTAACTAATTACACTAACAGGGTTCCATGTTGAAAGCCGATTGATGCACAGACATTTGCGCCCTTCAGACATTTAATCTGCATTGCTGCTCTGAACACAGTAGCTTAAATGGGTACCATGGTCGGTGTAAATAAGCCTGTCAACATCGGCAGCATGTGGCTGTTATGCTCCCCAGGGAGTTGAGAAGGTACACAATTGTTATAGTGTCGGTTTGAACTGTACCTGATGACCATGAGTAATAATAACTCCAGGACTGTTGCATCACGACAGACATGTGCCGGATAAAAGACCCCGCAAATATATATTTTTTTCAGTAGCAGTTATATAAGAAGGTCTTATTCCCCCCCCACCTGGCCCCCTCCTTCTTTTGTTGTTGCTTGTATTTTAGTTGCTCATGCCCTTTTTTCTTCTTATTTTTTTTTTCATTTTAGGGAACGGTATCGGGAGACAAGAATGAATTGCTCTTCTCTCAGTTCGGCATCAACTACAACAATGAGCCAGATGTTTTCCGGAAAGGCACAACTCTTATATGGACCACAGTAAGTACACTAAAAAAATGCCCTGGTTGTGTTAGTTTGTTTTATTTAATTAAATCACGGTATATTCTATTGGTAAAAATGCTCGATTTCAGCTAGGTTCTGTTTTTTCAGCAAGGCCGTGAACAAAGGAATACAATAATAAAACAAAAATAAAACCTATTTACTAAAACATTTAAAAATGCTCAAAATGACACAAACTCAAATTTGCAATGGGTGAGAAATGTTTGCATCATGTAAACAATATAATTTAGGAGGATGAAATAGTATCCCGTAGTCAAGGGGTTAACTTGTTTTACATAATGCTGACTTGAATAATAATTTACTAAGTACTGTATTAACACTGGTAACTTTGAACAATGTTTTCCATATTATTTTCTCAACCCAGGTTGAAGAGGAAGAGCGTTGCGGAGGGGACACGAAGACGGAGAACACGGTGATTAGGAAGCGGAGAAAGATTCTGCCTGTGCACAAAGACATCATTGGTGACGACTTCTGGCAAGCCCACCCAGAGTTGTTGGGCAATGAAGATAGATGACCCAATATGACACCAAAAGAACACCTCCGAGTCATTTAACTGCTGGGGGCAGGGGCCCGATTACGGACCAGCAACATTTACCATGGTAATTGGCATCATTGTCTCTAACTTATCGATGTCAATATGCTAGAATTGCATACAAATCCACAGAACGTAGCAGAGCGCACGTATCGCCCGGCTACTGCCCTCACTCATTCAACCGTAAAGGATTACACAAGCATATCTCGAGATCAGTGGAACCAGGGCTGATCCTGGGTCATGATGGAGCTCTCGGCCACTCGAGGAACATTTCAGGATCTTGAAAAAGCAAAAATCTAGTGCCTATAGCCTTGATTGCACAAACGCCTGCACATTTATAGCCACCATCTGGAGGTGCCGGATTTGTGCAGTATTGACAAGACAAGCAAAGACAAGCAAAAAGATAACCTTCAGTGGAATTGTTGTGGTACAGTGGTTCGGGCCTTCATCTTTCAATACAAAAGTCGTGGCCCATGTGGGTTTGATTCCCAACCAATCGGCAGGTGTGTCCTTCAACAAGAGACTATTATCCACATTTGCTGCTCTCTATCCAGGTGTAGTTAATGGGTACTTGGCAGGAATTTATGCCTGGAAATGCTTGAGTGCCCCATCATGGCAGCTTGAATAAAGCCATGGTAATTATGTTCTAAGGGCAATGAGACTTTTCTGATTAAGTGCTGTATAAAAAATGGACTATTATTATTATGAAGTTGATAAATTGAGAAGACTCCTTCATACTCATCCCAACATATCAACAATCGGAAGAATGCAAGATTATTTTTGTATTGCTTAAACTTACTTTGTCAAAATCAACCAAAATCACTTGGATCTTCCACACCTCTGTAACCTTGTGGGTTGTTTGGCTTATAGCAACAGAAAAATGAAATAGGTTTTGATTGTTTCCCTAATTATGGAGATGTTTAAGATTAAATTAAAAAGTGTTTCGGAATGCTTTTCAAATCTAGTCAAATGTGTCAGTCTGTCACATTTTGATTGTTCATAGAATCCGAATGTGGATACTTTGCGCAAACGATCGGGGACAAAGTCTGCCATCAAATTTTGCTCTCTTTTTTGGCTAGGTAAACATTTTTCTTTTTCTATGAAAATATCACATTCCATTCAGAAGAATCTTACAATGATATCGGTATTTGATTGAAGTCTCAAATATAACTTTTGGAAAAAATCTTTTAAAGTTACTAGATCCCTTATCATGTAGAAGTGGAGGTCAGTATTCTTTAAAGGGAGCCAAACTCTGGCGTTTTTCTTTACTGTTACTGATAAGTGCATAATTCACTTCTAGTCATATATTTCCTCTTGGGTATCACTAACAATGGAAATAATCAATGTTTTGAAACCACTATCATCTGTTTTGACTGAATACTGGAGGCTGCCATGTTTTCCAACGGTATTGCATGAAACGTCATTCAATTTGCACTAACAAAAGCGGGTTAGGTAACCACTAATATAGCAGCAGATTCAACAACAGCGGTTACATAACCGGCTTTTGTTATTTTACGCTCAGATGCACTCAGATGATGTTTTATATCGAACAGTTGGAAACATGGCAGCCTCCAGTGTTCAGTCAAAACAGGTGATAGTGGTCTCAAAAACATTGATTTTTTTCCATTATTAGTGATACCCAAGAGAAAAAATATGACTAGTACTGTATATAGTGACAGGAATTATGCACTCAACAGTTACAGTAAAACAAAATTCCAGTGCTTCGTTTCCCTTTAAGGACATGCCTTATTTGGGATTAACTTTGGCAGGACCCCCGAGAGCTGTTGGGAGTGGACGAAAGATGTCCAAATAAAATCAATGTGATAAATATAAGCGTAAATGTAAAAAATAAGCCATTCTTTAAATACAAATTATGTGAATGTGATGTTTGGTAAAAATAATTATTCAATAGAGAGGTCTTCAAAAACAATTTAAAAACCATTTTGGTATATTACTTTCAGCTGTTGATTAAACAAAGTTGATTCTAAGATGTGTGCTTTTTCAAATGTTATATCAGGAATCTTTTTAGATCAGGGTAAAACAACAAAGAGACATAAAGAGCTTGAACCTGAAAATTGTTTTGTAATAAGTTGTTTTTTTGTTATATCAGAGCACTTTATAACGAGGTTCTACTGCATATAATGTAGATGGGCAACTCCAGCGTCACGGACATTACAAATCAGAGAATTTTCATGACTTTCCAATGCCACTACTAATTCATACCTCTAACTAATGTCTAACTTTTATTTTGATTACAAAACAATATCCTAGTTAAGTATGCAAAAAAAGTTTCAGAACATTTATCCAATACGTTACTGAGTAATTCTGCGAAATATGCGCCGTCACGGACATTACATCTTTTGGACATGACTTTTTGCATCCATATACATCTTTGCAAAAGTCTGTGAGTTCTGAGACCTCACAAAGGTGATTTAGGTATTTAATTATAGACAAGGCAATGATGAATTGAATCTAAGTTGTTTTGGGGGAAACGGGCCAGGCATATGTGATCTAGACAACAAAACGTTGCGTCACGGACATTACATTTTCAGCGTCACGGACATTACACTTTTGTCCACTTTTTCTAAACTCAGAAATAACCCGCAAAAAATGCTCCATTGTGCATGACACTTTTTTAATTGTACATTTGATATGTAATCAAACAGTTTTGAGAACAAAAATTATATTTCAATTTTTTTTTCAATTAGCAAAAAATTATTTTAAAAATATTAATAAGTTTTTCCAAAATTATTGTAAACTTTGAAATTTTTCAACAGAATGTGCAGTAAACCAAATGTTCAACTATTAAAAAAAATATTATACATTTTTAATGAGGTACAATGCTGTTTTGTGCCAAAAAATTGTAAAATCTAAAAAAAGTTGTGTACATCATGGGCATAACACATGGAAAATCATGGACTAAGAGTATAATTTTTGCAATTTGATCATACTATATGAGATTTAACCATCTCTTTCTCCTCCCAGTAGGTTATAGTCAAGTCTTTATTGATTATTGAGACATGCATGTTCAAATTAAGCAAGGAATTTAGTTTTATAAATAGTTCAGAGTACTGACTCAAAGTTCACTATCTGATTAACGATACAATTTATTAAAACTTGAACCAGGAAGGTAGTAGTCCCCCTGTTACTTGGGATTATCTTATTTCTTGGCTAAAGTAAGACATTTACATAAGAAAATAATGCTTGATATTTTTTTGCTCTGCTTTTTTATACTTTTCACTGTGTATGTAATGTCCGTGACGCAGCCGTGACGTAATGTCCGTGACGCCATTCTGGACAAGCCATCAAATATTTTAGTAAATGCTCTTGATATACTTTATGATATAACATTCTAGCTTTGCAAATGAATTTTTAATTAAATTGAATTAGGACTTCTGCTTCTACAAAAAATTTATATCTAAAACGTCACGGACATTACACATCAATGTTGTAAGAATCAAGATTTTATCCAATAACAGTTTTCAAAAAGTAAAGATTTTTACACAATTTCCTTTTCTATGATGTTAAAACAAAGCATAAACAAGACATTAGAAGTAGAATTATTGTTCTGAAGTGATCCATATTTTTAAATTTTATTTCACAAACAACGGATGCAAATTTCATCATTTTTGGGGGTAATACATACAATTTTTGTCCCAACTTCAATGGCCAAAAAAAAAAATATTCGGCATTGAATTTCAAACTTTTTTCCTTTAGTCATCAAAATATGGCCCTTCCTCATTACTATCCAGTAGTTAACAAGGCTGTCCCATGAGTTTCATTTTTCCATCCTTGGGTGACATTTTTCGTGGAATTGCCCAGATGCCAGATTTGTTGCCACATGTAAGTTATTAACCAAATGAGGGCAGCAATCTCATTAATTGTAGACATGGCCAGACCTTTTTAATACAATTTTACAATGCTGTAACATGTGTATAGAAGTATATGAATATGTACATATAATTATGTATGAATGAGTGAAACACCCTTTGAGAACTAGAACCGACAAAATTAAATAAATAAATAATTAAAAACGAAATATATGCAGTATATTTATTGTTTATAATTGTTTTTATTTCATTAACATATCCCTCTTTTAGTCCTTGTACAGTATATGATATATTATTTATTTATTTATTTATTTATTTCCGGTATAAATGACATGATACAAAGGTCTGAAGACCAACAATGATCATGGTACATTGGTACAATAACAATAATAGTCATATATACATTAAAAATACTCATAAATCTTAAACATATTATTATTCTGCACACAAACTAATGCACATTAAAGGGGTAGTTTAGTTTTGGTAGAAAGGGCGCTGCACATCACACTTTATTTGTGAGATAATGAAAAATGAGTGTCGAATTTGAGAGAACATGCAATTTTAATGGCAGAATAAACTTTATTTGGTCAAAATCGACCCAGAAACGGCTGAAATGTCAATAAATATATCTGATCTTATAATTATTTGGGGCCCAAATAATTAGATGATTTTTTCAAAAAATTAAAAAAATGCTTGCACTTTTTCAAAAAGTTTCAAAAGCGTTTTTTAAATAGTTGTTGATGATCTCTCTATTTAATCAATATTTCAATAAAACATCACATGCATAATTTTGTATGAAAAATGGTTGAAACCAATGCCTTTCTGGAAAGCGCCCTCTTGTGTTTTAATGGCTCTTTTTGAATGATAACATGCTTTTTACTTAGTCGTTTGTAATTTTGTATACCTTTCGAGCATGGTAGAGTTATAACTATTAGTTTATAATGTTACTGTCCAGGTTTGGTTCCCGGGTTTGGTTACTAAAGTTCAGCCTTACCAAAACTGTACTACCCCTTTAAACACTTACAATAATCTTCAAAATTCAAAATGATGAAAAAGCATTATATTATACAGCAAGAATAGACTAACGTTCAGTTATACAAGTCCTCGAATTAACAACAGCGGTGAAACAAGGAGAGGGAGGAGTTAGAGAGGTATATAGAGCAGAATAGAAAGTAAGAAAAGGGAGAGAAAACAGATTGAGAGGAGACTGGAGGGAAAGAACGGGATGATAGAAAGAGCGGAATAGAAAGAAAGATAAAAGGGACGCGGGGAAGTAAGATAGAGAAAAAGATTATGATAGAAAAGGAAAGCGAGAAAGAAAGAGGGAGAAAAGGTGTGAGGAATAGAAAAAGAAATCCAGAAAAATAGAGAAGAGGTGGAGAAAGAGAAAGCAAACATGCAAGAGAGAGAGAAAAAGTGGGAGAAAAGATAGATATATTTTATTTGGTCTTCAAATATACAAATGTTACAAAGAAATGTGTCATCCATTGGCAAATGGTAAGAGAAGGCAATAACAACAATTATCATAACAATTTACATAAAGATTTCAAAACAAACATTTTACTTGTGGGCATGATGATCACTTGCATGCCTACACAACAACTATATGTTCATATAGTATACCATTATGTTTCAAATATGTATGTTTCATATTTTATATGCATGTACCATTATGTAATTAAATTCTTACATACTCCCAGAATACAGTTGACTAAACTAATGAAATTCATAAATTATGTCGTTAAATTCTTATAAACTCCTACAATACAGTGTAGAACATGCGGCATACATGTCAATTATCATAGTATAGTTTATGAATAGTTACCCTCTTTTGATTTCATTCTAAACATAAGTGAATTTTATTGTATTTCAAAAAATACTTGTATCTTACAATTACATGTGGTATTAAATTGTGTAATTACTACAATAAGTCAGATTTCAACAATTAAAAACATTTAATGTTCATGTTGTATTTCACCGCAGTATTTATTTCTACATATCGTAGAAAGCCAGCTCTGGCCTAGGAATAGACAAAAAAACTCAGCCTCTTGCTGTTCCGATGGTTGTTCCTTGTTCTACTGAAACCGCGCCTGGCTCCATTGACTGTCTCCACCTAGAACAGTACAGGGGAACCTCTTTATAACGAGCTCTGATACAACAAGAAAATCTGATATAACGTGGTAAATTCGATGGGCCCAAGGTGCTCGTTATAATGAGATTTCACTGAATTTGAGGTGCTTTCGCCCGAATATGGCCGTTTTCAGAACTCCGGGGGGGGGGGGGGGGGCTGCAGCCCTCAGCCCCCCCCCCCCCCCCCCCCCCGCCACCTACATCTATGAGTAAGACATGCACCCATGCTTCAAGATAACACTCTTTTTGTTGGGGGAAAACAAGCGATGCCCTTTCCATTTACAAACAACACTAGCTGCTTTTAAAACTGCACTTCAGGACACTTATTTAAAATCCAATTAGTTTTGTAGGTGTTATGTAATTCTGTAAAGCTCATAGAGAATTAATATCTTAAATTATTGTGCGCTATATAAACCTCACATAATTATTATTATTATTATTATACCTCTTGCGTATAAGTTGTTCTTTTCACATAATTTCATCCACTTATTATAATACTTTATTTTAATAACCCACCCATCTACCCATATATTTATACATCATTCAATCCATCCTACCGGGAACCCATCCGTCCATCCATCTATCCATCAAATTATTGTATCCATCTAATCACCCGCACATCCACCCATCCATACATCCATCGATATATTTTGTTCATTCATTTGTATATCAACCGTGTTATTGGAGTAGTTCTGTAGATGTTACCACATGGGGTTGGGAACTAAAAACGTGGCGACCATATTCACCATTTTGTTCTGTGATAACAAACTGGGAATAACAATCCTTCACCCCATACAGTTACAAAATACAGAGCCGAACACATGACGACTAAAATGATGTTGACACAGAACACACGATACTCCCAGCATGATTACTAATTCACCTATTTGCCTTTCCGACAGGAGCAAATATATTGCAATCATTTTTATGAGATTCACTTTCATCGATTTCCCCT
>JBAMJV010001591.1:0-30000 GCA_037951105.1 Echinarachnius parma | reverse complement strand
ATGGAGGGAAGTTCGGCTCGCATCGATGTCCTGGACGATGAAGGCGCACCGTCCTCCTCCTCCCCCTCGTCCTCGATCAAGCGAACAATGGCAACTTACGGATCATCTGGTAAGCAAACATTTTCATTCATACCCTTATGACTAACACAGAAAAATACCTAATAATATCATAAATCATGGTAAATAATTATAAAAAACTGACTTGGTATAAGTTTGGTATTCGAATTTTAACGAACTGACATTATAAATTGAAATATGCCTAAATATTCGCTCCCTTACAACACAATAAAATAAGATAGGAACCAAACTATTAATTATTTCCAAACATTTATGATAAGTAATTCAAATTGTATACTGCAAAGCATGAACAGATGGTTTTTATTCTGCAATACTGTCATGACTGTGGATAAAATAAAGGGGCGAGTCCGAATATTTTTAGGCAGATTTGAAATTCTCTACCGAGCATTTTTTCATTTTGCAGAGTCAATTTAAAAAATAAAAAATATTTTGGTAATTTCAATCAAAGTTTCCAATTTAAACAACTGAATGGGTCATATAAATATTGCAACCAATTTGTGTTGTAATAGTGTTTTCAAATCATTTCAAAATAACCATATTTGCTTACAAGAAGATGGATTTTAGAAATGAAAAATGAGATGGTATAAAAAACAAGATTAGTCCATTATCACGGTTGTACTGCAGTAAAATTATTATCTAATATCGTGTAATGACTAGTATAACAACTTAGTTTAACCAGGGAATTGGTTTAACAGTTTAATTTAAGAAAAATCATACTTATATAATATATGGTGAACTAGAAATCCAAGCACAATAAGATTATTCCCACGAATATACTGGAGTTGCATGATGACGATTGTTTTTTTTTCTTCGCCATGATGGCAACACAAATAGGATACTCGTCGTAGAACATGAAGGTGGCAATTAAACTGTCTTGGTTACTTTCAGTCAGTAATAAACCCAAACCAATCAAGCTGTCCCACCAGCTTAATCTAAATCTGCTTCGAGAAGGAAGTTCATTAAGAAAGTCCTTTAACCAACGATCAATATAATCTCTTTTATTTGATTGGAGAAACTTTCTTTCATATCGCCGAATCGTACAGCCAGCATGGTTAATTAAAAATAGTGCTCATGACTTTGTGCGCGAAGTGTAAATGCCGTATTCTGATCCCATTCTGGTCGTCTCGGTGCTCGCTTTCTTTGATACAATCATATTTTTAATCCAAAAGGCTTTAAGACGATTTGCTTTGATCCCAAATGCGGATTAAGACGGTTGATGAAGTTGATTAAACGGCCTGGTGCCCTTTATCTATTAGTAAATACATTAACACTCGATCGTCTGTCTTTTTAATAATGTTCGCGGTTCTTCATTGAAGATGGTGAACTTGCTTAATTCCCGCTATATCCTTTATCAGACACCTTAATCAAGACAGTTAAGTCCTCTTGCACTTGACACTGTAGTAAATCCCCTCACCCCTTTGTGGCTTCATTATGAAGTCTGAGGATTTTTTTTTCTTCTTCAAACATGAATGATTCTGTCTCGGTTTCACCTTAATATACCTAGGCCCTTTTTACAGAGTGGTAATAAATAAAGTCTTAATTCATGAATAGTAATTCCAGTCGGTGTCATGAGTTGAACAATGATTTTGAATAAAAGCTTCACAATGCATGAACACTCACACAGTTCCAGTAAATATTGTAAAAATGTTAACGAATTAATCAAGAATAAATGCAATTGCCTCTTTGATTCTGCTCCTGCGTTAACAGATTATGTTTATTTATTTTCTTCAAATCAAGATCTCGGGATATTTGCCTTTTCGGATCACAGATTTAACGCAACAAAATACATGCTCATTCTCTAGTATGACAATTTTAACCAGGTTATTATATATTGTTAGCAAAACAGGCCCTTACCGATTATAATCCTATCACACCGGCTATTTTTTGATTTTCTGCGATATCATATATCATTAATTATATACAATGTGGAACGATCTGTATAATTCAGACGTGGTAATGTACTGGAAATGGCGGGAAGGAATCTCATGGAAATATAGGAAATTAGCTTTGTTAATTGGTTGAACTGGAGCAACCAACGGAGCTTGCGCCGCGGGAAACAATTCAGTTTAGGCAGCGCTTAATTTTGTACTCCTTTCAAATGGTGACATTATTACTATATTTGTATTCTGTCCAGATGCAACAAATGCATCTACCCCCCCCCCCCCTGTTCCCCCCACTCCTAGCCTCTTCCACCCTCCTCCTTCCATTCACCACCCAAGCCTCTCCTCTCTATTCATTAGCGCATAACAATAGAGGTAATCCTCCTAATAGACGCTTTTAATTGAAGATAAGCGGGCCACTCAACAGGGGAGTATTGATGAGCGTGTTATAAGAGGCAAGCACGAGGAGAGAGACACTTACGAAGGCTGCACAGTAGCTATTTTTGGGACTTGTTAAGGTTTCTTGTATAGTCACGAGAGCAGAGCGAATACGTAGATGTACAGGGAGTGGTTATTAGCGAAAGTGATTCGATCATGCCTTCATAAAGGCATCCGGTAGGAATTAATTGAATTGGTGTCAACCGATCGAAATTCAGGTCTTCTGCAAAGTCTCACATCGATTAATCGACACTCGAAATGGTTTACTTTTGAATCCAATTTATTGCGATGATTGAAGCCGTCAGAGGACTCATTCTATTTTTACACCATGATATAAAGATATAATGAGATCTTTGAGGACTGCAAACACTTAAAAGCACTTCTTTATATTTACTGCGATTTATCTAACGATTGAACTGATGCCAAAAAACTGCATAGCAGATTATCAATAATAAATTATTATGTAGTTATACAAGTATTACTTGTATTTATGAATTACTTCTTGATATACAAATTGGAGCCTGTACTATTATGCATATGGTTATGTTTTAGTTTAGAAAAATCGTTATTATGTCTACATGGTATAGGGCTAGAGATGGAAGTATTGTTTTATAAAATAGTTTGTTGTAAGATATGCAGTATAGGGATTACTTTGTCTCCATAAGTTTACAATAGATCGCTAAAAAAATAATTTGAATCAGTTGCCCGAGTATATCATGATAGATTCGTGTCCTATCTTAAGCATCCCCACAATTACTACAAAGCTATAATTTCACAATTATTGTAACATTAATCAAATTTAGGGAAACTGATCAGAAATAAAATAGGGGTTTTCCGGGGAGCCTATTTATGTGCGCCTTTTCAATTATTGTAAAATGAACATTCGCCGTCTATTAAATAAACACACCCTGCTCTATTTTAATTAGAAGGGCGTATATACAAGTTGAAGTTTATTTTGTTAGTAATCGTCACTGGTGGTGATGTTATTGGTAATGGTTGAAAGGGATTACATAATTTACCCCCCTGTACATAGCCCACGCATGACGTATATCGTTCTGTATAATTATTTTCTAACACCTGGGCAGCTAATTAGCGGTTATACGATCAAGTACTGGTACTCCACGTCGTTTACCTGACGGGAGCACCTGAGTTTGCTCGTCAAACAATTAAAACCGCTGTTCAAAAGAAGAAAAATAAATGCACCTCACCTGAAGTGCTCTTGAAGGGAGGGAGGGGGGGGGGGGGGGGGGGGTGGTAAGTCTTCATTAGGGTGTCTGGCAGACCATCTAATGCACCGGTTATCACAGAACCTACCTCCATAGACGGCTCTAGTACCAGTATGTGTCGAGCCTATATGCACACACTCACTCTAGGAATCAGCTACTTGCAAAGAGATTAAGGACTGGCTTAGCACCTCTTTTTAATACTTGTCGACATAATCCCAAGTGATTACGGTATTTGCATGCGCATGGTCAATCTTCGTTGTGGGGATGATTGGGGACTGTCATTTTTTAACCCGACGGTGTGCTCTTTGTTTATGTATTTTTAAACCAAGATTATGGCCTCTTTGCTCATCTCTTTCTTCACAGATTGTTTTTCCTTATAATAAGTCCGCGTCTCTAAAACAAATTACACGTTGCCGAATAAGTTATAAAGTGTTGATAGAAATAGTTAAAACAATGTGACAAATACAATTAAAAGAGGTAATGCTATAATCGGCGGCCAATAATAACTTGTCAAGTAACTGTTTCCTTATTTATTTCATGTATCACTTCTGTAATATACATTCCTCCATGCATTTGCTGATCCCAATTGTTTTAATCCAACTAAAATAAAGTCCCTTTCTCTCAACTTTTGTGTTGGTCTCTAACTGACTAGCCATACAGCAGGTTTGAAGTGTGTCCACTGGAGCGGCGACGCCCTTTTTCAATAAAGAATAAGACATTTACTTAATCATCCCACTACCCTTTTCAAATACAAACGTGCTCATCAACGACCATTATTAATAACAATTATCTGTATGCCTTTTTCTTTCGCCTAAACAGAAAAGGGTTTGAAGCGGGCCCACTGCAGCAGCGCCGACGACCAAACATCCATGACATCGTCGGTTGATCAGTGGGGAGCGGCCGGGGGCCGGGCCAAGCGAGTCCGCACCATCTTCACTCAGGATCAGCTGGAACGATTGGAACAAGAGTTCGAGAGGCAGCAGTACATGGTCGGGACGGAGCGCCTTTATCTAGCCGCCGAACTGCACCTATCGGAATCGCAGGTTAGTATTATGATAATATCAGAAAACGTTAATCTATTACAATGTTTCAAGCACAATTGAAACCCCATTTTGTTATCTTCTTTGTAATTGACACGATATTTAATGAACATTAAGTAAGCTTTTCAGTTTTGATGTAGAATTGTATATTTTTTAAAATTAAATAATTAATTGTGATTATCATATACACATACAAATACAAACATTTTGTTCATACATGAAGGAATGCTTACAATTAAGAAACATTTTCAAGGAAAAAAAACACAACTCATATTAAACTGAACTCTACTAAACGACCATGGTCAAACATTTACCAAAACGATTGTTTCACTCCCTTTTCGCTGCAGGTCAAAGTGTGGTTCCAGAACCGCCGAATCAAGTGGCGCAAGCAGAACTTCGAGAAGCAGCAAATTCACCTTGCCAAGCTCCGAACGACTAGCCCCGATATTTGCGATGATGTTCCAAGCGATGTCGAAAACGACGACGAACATTACCAGTCCGAACATGATGAGGACGACCAGGATGTTGACATCGAAACTACGATGGAACTGCACTACAAATCGCAACAGTCGCCATCATCGTCACCCTTATCATCAGCAGAGAAGATCGAAGCCACAGCCCGCCCGACATCGCTCACTAATAATGCAGTCATTGACGTTAGCGGGAGTGAACGTCGCTTTCAACTGAAGATGCTGGAGATCGAGTCCTCGATATCGACCCGTCGTTCGCCTCCCACGTCATCGCGGACTTCATCCGTCGACGTCGACTTGGAATCGGAAGTGAAGCGAGTCGAACAACGGCTCGCCATGAGGCTTAGCCGGAGATCGATGCTCATGCAGACCGGCATGTCATCGTCATCGTCGTCATCAGCACGATTGATGTCCAACGCGTCCAGCGTCCGTATGATGTCAAACGCTCGTCTCTTGTAGACCGAGCACGTATATAAGACGCCGAATAACGAGAAACTGTAACAAGACGACTAGTAACTATTTTAGAATAAGATAATTAACCCTTCTAAGAAGTCACTGATATATTATATGCCTGTTCGTAACGTTTTAGTTATATAGATACTTGTCAAAAAGGCCCATCGATGATGAAAGTTATGTACATTTTTTGTCGGGGTAGTTGCAATAATTTGTTTTTATGTGGACTAGTTAGACTGGTCATGATAGTGTATATTTTTTTCTTATTATCCTGTTGACGCACACTATACTTGTGGAAGTAATCTTCGTTAATTTGATCAAGCAGGTTATAATTTATTCTTTTGGTTTGTATATTCTGTTCATTTTTATGATGATCGTCAAAATAAAAAGTAAAACAAATCAAAATATGGATCATAATTTAAAGGAAAATACTGAACAAGTTTTTATTTTTTTATTCTGGAAATGTATTTATAAAATGTTGTATAAGATTTATTTCCGTGGTTCAGTGGTTCAGTCGTGCTTTGTGACATAAACATTATTTTGCATAGCAATAGGAAACAATTTTTTCGTGAGACAGATATATTCAAATTACCGACATGCGGAAGTATACGGTATTTCGCCGCATTTTGTATGCCCCCCACCCCCCCCCCCCCCCCCCTCCCCCTCGATCAAGGGTATCGAGGGTAGTCGTATAAATTACTTACGGGGACCTGATACATCGTGTATTAAGTGTAAGAGAAATCTGGTCACTGGGAAGCTATAATCATTCAGCTCGTTTATAAATGATAACAAAATAAGTTATTTTCTTAGTCTTCCGACATCTTAGATTGCATGTGCATTTTCTAGATTGTAAATAAAATAAAACGATATCATTATTTCGAAAATACAGTTTATTTCTCAGTCTGTCGGCTAATGAATATCATTTTGCCTGATTGTGTGTTGAATGGTGCGTATACGTGAGAGCATGTGCATATATGTGTGGATGTATGCGTGTGTGTGTGTGCGTTTGTGCGTATGTGTGTGTATGTGTGAGTGTGTGTTGTGTGTATGTTAGCATGCATAGGTGAGTGTGTGTTTATGTGGGTGTTTGTGTGTGCGTTTGTGTGTGTGTGTGTGTGTGTGCGTTTGTGTGTGTGTGTGGGTTCGTGCGTGCGTTTTGTGCGCGTGTGTGTGTATTTGTGCGTGTATGTGATACTGTTTTGTACTTCACCGTCTTCACGTATCATAATTATTAGTCTTACATTCATTTAATGTAAGTTGTGTGAATATGTGTGCGTAAGAGGAAGAACAAGGAGAAGAAGAGGAGGAGGAGGAGGAGGGGAAGAAGTCGAACAAGAACAAGATGGAGGAGGAGAAGACAATGTTCATTTGAATGTTAAAAAGAGGAAAGGGGGAAAAGATGGAAGGAAAAGGATTTAATATAACATGAAACAAAGGATATTACATGTACTCAAACAATTAATTAATTTAAAGGGATTTAGTCCAAATCCTCAAACGCACTTGAAACTCTAACGGTTCTCTCATACCTTGTTGTATTCGTATCAACAATAGAAGCATGGGACAGGTTTCGGTTTTCGAATTTCCCTTTCGTTAAAAAGATATTTACGATTGATGTGTTCAGATTTTTAACTATCCACTGGATATTCATGACCCCGTATAATGAGTTAGTGAATATCACTTTGCATTTTCGCTCATTACTTGACCATGTAACATCCATTTAACGTGAAATTTGTACACATATCTCAGTGGACGTATCAGATCACTGCAATACACATTTTATCAACCATTCATGTCATCACTTTTTGCACTTGTCAACAAAGTTTCTAGATCCCTTTAAGACAAAAATACGAGAATAGGCGTAGGAGGCGAGGGGACGGGGGAGTTTTGAAAACGGTCATATTTGGGCAAAACTACTGAATGTCATATTCGGGCAAACGCATATCATATTCGGGCAAGATATGATATTCGGGCAAACTCACGTTACATACGGACACGTTGTGTTATTTTAGGGCAACATAAAGCAATTTTGGGGCCAAATGAGAAAATAGCTAACAATTGATATTGTGTGTGATTTACTGTAAATGCAATCGTGATGTACTGTTGTTGCATACAACATATTATTCTTTAAATATTATAGTAACCATAACCTGCAATAAATCAAAGTGCCTTACACAATACATTCACATAATTATATGCATTTAAATGGGACAAGCTTACGTTCGAATAATTTTCGACGCGGGTCAACGTCAACGTAAAACCCCCGGCATTTATACATTATTTGATGAGGGAGACGAATCGCACTTATTTCAAGCCGAACTAATTAATGGTACTTTTGTATGGAATTTTAACGGCAAACATAACACGGAATATTGATCCGAAGGTACAAATATGTGGCTTATTATAACAAATGAATCAATTTAATCGTAGCATGTTAACAGGAGTCGCGAACAACTGCATGATTATAATCATGTTGGGTAGCAATTTCGTCATGCACACGCCGAAGTAATAATGTTTTTTCACTTTACGGGCAATTAAACGTTTGATAGATTAGTCACGAATATTATATTGACTAACATTTAATGAGAAAGAAGGCGAAGGATATTATGAACAAATAAACCCCAAGTACTAAGAGATACGCCAATTAATCTCGCCCAGTGCACTATTGGCGAGAAAGTACATCGACCACAGATGCGATTTCCGTTCATCTTTCCCACCGTATTTTTATTCAACAATTGCAAAGAAAGAAACGAATCTCGTCTAATTCTTGCCAATATCAATTACGACAACCATTTATTAAAAGAAGATAACGTTTGTTATAATTATCGCTAAAACGTGACTGTTCCGGTTGTAATGCGACCAGCGTGGTAGTATACACACGCATGTACGCATAAATAAAGCACCCAACGCACTATAGAACGATTAAACAAAAAAGCGTGTTCAATACAAACTTATTGTGATATCGTATACACAATTCATTACGCCGAAATCATGCTGATGTTTATTTTGCGTGCCCATTACAATCGGAGTCACGGAAGAGATTCAAGTTCAAATTAGAAACAAGAGTGCGAGCTAGTGTGCCCTATAGCTAGCTAGCTCACTCGCGAAAATTAGGTCACACGTGTGGTTTACAACGTATTTTGATCAATCAATGCCATTATATTATCTATGATCATGAAATGATGATGGTGATTTTGATACATTTGACAAGTTTCGTGTAAATTGCTGGGCTGGTGTTTGCAGATCTCGTCACCTGTTTGTTCGCTCAGGCACCAGACGTATTGAAGGTCATCATAATCATCATTGTGAGATCACCTTCACCTTTACCTTGCTGGGCCAATAATTATGATCGTATATACGGGTACTTTTCAGAGGGGGGAGGGGCTGAAGTCGTTTGGCCGATTAGCAGCCTTCCTTTCGTAAAAACAACGACTCAACTAATATAGTGTTGCCCGAAAATGAGCTGCATTGATTTGGCCATAACATTTGTGGATTTCGCCCAAATGTGATGTCTTTGCTCATTAATATGAGGTAATGTTTACATGAATATATATCTAGGTGTTTCCAAACTCGGGAGGGGGGGGGGGGGGTCTGCACACCCTAGCCCCCCCCCCCTCCCCCCACCCCCACCCTTCCATCGCATGTCTATGTGCATACCTAGGGGTAAAATCAAGCTCAGATATTTTTGTCTAAACAGCTCATCGACTCCTCGCCAAGATTCTATAGCGGCCATCGTGAACACAGAAGAAGAACACACTAATGGGCTGAATGCATACACAAGTAGCAGTAAGTTCCAGTTTGATGAAAACAAGCAAAAGATTGTGCTTGCAAGCACAAGTAATTGCTTACTGCCCGCATTGCCAAGCAAATTGCTTACCTAACAAGCTATATAACCGTATGCATAAAACGAACCTTTTACTGCATGTACTAAACTGTTTTACTTGTAACTGCTTGCGTTTATTTCCGTGGCTAAATATTGCATACACTCATGTAATATTTTGTAATGATTTTTCCTTGCTTGAATGGTTGAAATAAATCTTTTTTTAGAAACAACAGTCGTTAACGCTAGGGGGCGCGAATCTCAGACACCCGGGGTAGATGAAGATAACTTTTTATTAAAAGGTATTATTGTTTCTATAGTTGATCCTCTCGTTCATATTTCTAATTTATCTTTATTAAATGGTCAAGTCCCGGATATAATGAAAATTGCTAAGGTCGTCCCCCTCATTAAGAAAGGAGACAAACTAGATGTTAGTAATTATCGTCCAATTTCTTTGTTGTCCACACTTTCTAAAGTTTTAGAAAAAATTATATATACTCGTACTATTTCTTTTTTTAAGAATAATGATATTTTTTCTAACTTTCAATTTGGATTCAGGGAAAAACATAGCACAATTCATGCTTTATTGTCTTTTGTAGATAAGGTGGCACATGCTATTGATAAATCATTACACACAGTAGGAATTTTCCTTGACTTCTCCAAGGCCTTCGACACGATTAACCACAATATTTTACTCTATAAACTTTCTCATTATGGTATACGTGGGAAGGCCTTGGAGTGGTTCCGGAGCTATCTTTCTAATAGAAAGCAGTATGTTTCTTTAAATGATGTTAATTCCGAATTTCGTTATGTCACTTGCGGCGTTCCCCAAGGAAGCTTATTGGGTCCACTTTTATTTATTATTTATATAAATGATTTTTGTAAATCATCCGATATATTGTCATTCATACTATTTGCTGATGACACTAATTTATTTTTTTCTCACAGAAATCCACATATTCTAGTAGAAACGATTAATATTGAGTTATTTAAGATTTCCCAGTGGATAAGAGCTAATAAATTATCTTTAAATTTTCAGAAAACTAAATTTATGCTTTTTAGTAAATCAATAGATTCTTTGCCCTCAAATATTGTTTTTGATAATAATGTATTGGAAAATGTGCCTTCTATTAAATTTTTGGGAGTAATTGTTGATAATAAACTTTCATGGAAATGTCACATTGATAGCATTTGTAAAACTATTTCGCGTAATATTGGAGTTATAAAACGGTTAAAAACTTGTCTCCCAATGAATTCTTTGTTTATGTTATACTCATCTTTAATATTGCCGTACTTAAACTATGGCCTTCTTGCTTGGGGGAACACGCATCAATCGTTTTTAGATAGGCTATTATTGTTACAAAAAAGGATTATTCGTATTATTTGTGATTCCACTGCACGCTCCCATACAGACCCTTTATTTTTTAATAATAAATTATTAAAAATTAATGACTTGTACTTATACCAATTAGGTCAATTTATGTATAAATATGATAATAATTCATTACCTTCAGCTTTTGATTTTATGTTTTTTTAAAATCAATCGGTTCATAATTACCCAACTAGACAGTCAAATGAATTTCATTTACCTCTTTTAAGAACTTTATTAGCTCAGAATACGTTTATTTATGATGGTCCTAAATTTTGGAACACTCTTGATATAGGTATGAAAAATGTACCTTCACTTAATTCTTTCAAAAGAAAACTTAAATTATATTTATTACAACGTTATGGTACTAGTTAACTTAATTGTTTGGTAATGAAAAAGGGTCATCGTAAAAAACCTTTCATTATTATTATTGTTGCTTATTCTGGAAATTGCGCCGCTATTTTAATGAAATAATATTTCTTATTCTCTTAATTTGTATGAAATTTTTGTTTTTATTTAATTTTATACATTTTCTTTTAGTCTTGCAGGTCCATACCTTCTCATTCCATACCTTCTCAATCCATTCATATTTTCTATATTTTCATTATCTTTTGTACAGCATCTTCTTGTTCATGTATGCTTCCACACTGCGTCTTATTTGTTCATACATTCATGTTCTCTTCAGTAGTCTCCGTAGGCACAACACTATTTTGAATTCTTATCAAACAGTTTTGTAATAATTACATTTTTTTGTAATACTACACTGTATAATATTTGCTATCTTGTTTGTTTGTTTTTTTGTTTTTCTATTATTCACAATTTTTCCGTATTTGATTTTTCGTATTTTCCCCCGTATTTGATACTTTCATTACTTTGTAAAACATTAATTTTTGAGGGATTCCACATTCTACAAGCCATGCTTTTTAGTGGATCCCTCCATTTTCACTTGAAATTTAAACATACAGCAACATTCGTTTACTTTCTGTTTCCGCTTTTATAATATGATTATTTCTAAATGTCAAAATTGAATTGTACCTTATTTAAAAATCTAAAAATTTCGTAGTATCTTAATTCATTATATTTTAATCAATTATTATATCAACATACATTTTGATTGCCAATGTTTATAATTTATTGTTTATACTTTCACAAATGTTGTTGTGAATTATTCATTGTAAATATATGTACCTTCTTGTTGAAAATGAAATAAAATTGAACATTGAACATTGAACATTGAAGATTCAAATTAATCTTTTCTTCAACAATCTGTAAAATAGCCCAATGAGTATTTACATCACATAAATAAGCGTTACTACAAACACCTTTCATTGGTCAGGGAGATTCATTTGCATAAAGTACAGCTTCAACTTTCCACTAATTTGAACTACAGTCATGGTACTGGTAAGGATGTTTTTTAGTGGGCCTTTCCAAGATTTCAAGTGGTACTTAATCACCATGTTTTAATCGCTCTACTCTTGCCAAGGTTATAGGAGGTTAATAATTTGACGATAAGAAAAACAAAGAAAAAGAAAACAGATGTGGGAGGGCGACGTATTATAGCCTTTTATAGAAAGTTATAATTAATGAAATGTAACTAGGCAACAAAACAAGTTAGAATTGTTCATCATTAAATTAACGATACCATTTTATCTATATATCCAGATTATTTATCTATCTATCTATCTATCTATCTATCTATCTATCTATCTATCTATCTATCTATCTATCTATCTATCTATCTATCTATCTATCTATCTATCTATCTTTATTTATATATCTATCTATCTATCTATCTATCTATCTTTATCTATCTATCTATCTATCTATCTATCTATCTATCTATCTATCTATCTATCTATCTATCTATCTATCTATCTATCTATCTATCTATCTATCTATCTATCTATCTATCTATCTATCTATCTATCTATCTATCTATCTATCTATCTATCTATCTATCTATCTATCTTTATTTATATATCTATCTATCTATCTATCTATCTATCTATCTATCTATCTATCTATGTATCTATGTATATATGTATCTATATATATATATATATCTATTTATCTAATTGTCTATCTATACATCTATCTATGTGAAAAAAAATGAGTGAGCCAGTTTCATGTACACAATTCATGGCGGGTTTGAACAGAATGAGATAACAGTTGGGGAGGGTGACAATTTCGAAACTATCATGATCTCCCATTTCTACATTATGTTCAAATGGGCATAAATCAATATTCAATTTGTCTTCTGCCCGATACTGATCAATGTATCATCGAGTATTCATTTAATTTCTCCTATAAACGCTCACGATAGATAATACTCCACCTGGGTCCCATTGCAGAAAGAGATGCAAACGATTGTAAAGTAGCACATCAGATCATGTGACTAAAATGCTCAAATCTGATTGGTTATAATGCGCAAATGTTCTGACTTACAACTAATTGTAGCTTTACAATCGATTGCATCTCTTTCTGCAACGGGGCCCTGCATGGTCTGGATTCGTCGTTATTACACAGTCGCGAAGACTAAGCAATCAACTGCTAATTCGAAATGAAGATTTACAAATACGCGAAACAAATAAAAGAATAAGAAAAAAGTTGCTGATAATACTGTAGCATGAAATGAGACGGCGCTACTGATTATTCTGAAGTTGTAATCCTTCTAATGAACCTATTTCAATCTATACGTGGAAAAGAAATTACCGTAGTGTTTGGAGTGTTCATTGACCCTCAGTTTTAAATCCCTCTTGATCATGTTAAAAACATGATAATGGCAAATTGTGATGGCACGCGCCCTTATCACACTGACAACTGAGAAAAACAAAGTACTTGAGAGAAATGACATTAATTATACAAATTATAGTCGTGATTCATGTTCAGGCTTCATGTAATGAGATACGGGGGAACCAACGCTCATTAACATTTTTCTTGAAACATATTTTCTGCACTTTTGCCTGGAATGGATTACTAAAAACTAATTATTGTCAGAACTTCATGTTAAAGGGATAGTTGAGTTTTGGTAAAGAGTGTACAGTTTTGGTCAAACTGAATTTTAGTAACCAAAACCTGCACCATTATATTACAAACTAATAAGTTATAACTCCACCATGCTCTGAATGAATACAGAAAATACAAATGACTAAGTAAAAAGCCTGTTATCATTTTAAAAAGAGCCATAAAAACTGAAGAGGGCGCTTTCTAAAAACTC
This sequence comes from Echinarachnius parma, assembly GCA_037951105.1. Taxonomy (NCBI): domain Eukaryota; kingdom Metazoa; phylum Echinodermata; class Echinoidea; order Clypeasteroida; family Echinarachniidae; genus Echinarachnius; species Echinarachnius parma. Next base: position 16,012 of record JBAMJV010001591.1, on the reverse strand, counting down.
ATTGGTTAAAACCATTTTAAATAGAATATTGTGCATGAATTGTTTTGTTGAAATAGTGATTAGATAGAGAGATTATCAACAACTATTTAAAAAGCTCTTTTGTAATTTTTTGAAAAGAGGAAGCATTTTTAAAATTTGTTTAACGGCTGGTTCAAAATTATCTAATAAATGTGGGGGCCCACAATTATTACAAACGGTTATGTTTATGGATATTTCAGCAATTTCAGAACCGATTTTGATGAAATAGAGTTTATTCTGTCATTAAAATGTTATGCTCTTTAAAATTTGACACTCAGTTTTTCATTATCTCACAACAAATTTATTTTATGTAGCGCCCTCTATACCAAAACTCTTCTATATACCACTTTAAGGGTACTACCACTGACCTCTAGTAGAGGTCAGTGGGTACTACCGGAAGCTGAAAGATGACTACCACATAATCTGCCACATCATGCACGGAACCCCCCGAAACCATCTACAACTACAACTAACTCATCACTCTTTCGTTTTTTTGTCTTCTTTGTATTTTAGGGGGCGCTAATTCCTCTAATGATACTAGCTTGTTCGATGTGAAACAACATGTTGACAAACCAAAATGAAAATTGTCAATTAACCAGCCAGAAGTGTGTGATTCACGTTTTGATTCCGTTAACGACATGAGTTTGATTCCTCTAATGCCGCGTTCTGTATCCATTCAATGACATGTTTTTGATCTCTTTAACGTTTTGTATTCCTTTAATAACGTTTTTTCCCCCTTAAAATCTTCGAATAGAAACGTTTTGATTTGTGTTAATGACACGTTTTTGATAACTGAGTACTGGGATTACCACATATCCCCCATGCAATTTTTTTTTCAATAATAGTACGTCTTCAGTTAATACGTATATATAGCGCAGCGTTATCGGACTGATTAGGGGCACACCTAATATTATTTGTTTTATTTATATATATATATTTGTTTTTACCCCATTCATATGTTTTTTTTATATATTTTTTTATAATTGGGGGGCGTGAAGCTGATTATTTACGTCTGTGACCACCCTTTATCTTCACTATCCGAGAGACGCAATCATAAACTCGAACTCTGGTCGATTCTCGTGTGCGAGTGGTATATCGATGTCTGACCACTAGACCATACATCGTCTTCACAGGGCGGTGTTGAGAGAGGGCGCAATTTCAATACTGTATCCCAGAAATACAATACAGTGTACTAGTATATAATACAATACTAGTAATATAACGGGTGTTAAATAAACTCTTGCTCTTTTGATTGTTAATAATTCAATCACATGGCAATGATTATCTCCATAGCGAAGCAGAAGATAGCTGAAAAGTGGAAACTTTTGTTGGGTGTAGTCGTGTTGCGCAATTCACTCTCCATTTCACATAGGTATCAATCAATATTTCCTACGGTAGATTTCAACAAGTGTGCCGGGCATGGATTCTATGCATCTTGAAGCAGAAGATAACCGAAGAGTGTACATTATTGTTGATGTGGTCGTGTTTCTCAAATCCCACTTAATTACGCACACTCAATCAATATTTTCCAAAGTAAATTTCAACATTTAGTAAAAAAAAAAAAAAAAAACTATTTTGTACAAATTAATAATATTGAGAAACTGTGCATGTGCAAGTCAATGACTGTGTTTGTAAATGTGTAACACAATATGCCAATTGTCCCTTTAATCTTCCGCATTTTCACCAGGATTTACAAAGGATTGCCCAGCGATCTTGTGATTCAATATGGATAGAATCCATGACATGTGAATTATTCACGATCAAATAGCCAGTAGGAAGATTGTATCTCTTAGATGAGTTAGATGTTATGGTCATGCGCCCTCTACGTGCGTAGTGCAGTTGGAACGGGGGCGAGTAAATTGGCCAGAAATCCTAGCATTTGACTTACTGGATGTGATGAGAGCATTATAACTCCTGTCATTTCTAGTCACTTATTTCCTCTTGAATATTCCCAATAACGAAAATAATCAATATTGTATGGACCAATGTCGTCTGCTTTCAATGCCCACAGGCATGACAGGAGGCGGCCATTTCTCATTACTCGGCCATATAACGTCCATTTAACATGAATTGTTTACACAATACCCAGTGAACATATCAGATAACAAAAATATACATTGTATCAACCATTCATCATATTTTGCACATGTCAACAGAGTTACTAGATCCCTTTAAGTATTGGCTGCGATATGCCAATCCGAATTAATTTGTTGTCAATAGGAAATCAGTGTTATGGTGCTCTGGTTCATAACTTTATGAACCAGACTATTTTAAATGTTTATATTATGTATATATTTTTGTTTCAGTTTGAAGAGAATAAAAACAGAAACAATTATAACTGCTTTTGTACTAAACCGAACAGAATAATAAATAAGCCCACGGAAAGTTTGCACAGATTACCGGTAATGTTAAAGGGGTAGTTCAGTTTTGGTAGAGAGGGCGCTGCACATCACAATTTTTTGTGAGGTAATGAAAAACTGAGTGTCGAATTTGAGAGAACATGCAATTTTAATGGCAGAATAAACTTTATTTGGTCAAAATCGACCCAGAACGGCTGAAATATCAATAAATATATCTGATCTTAGGTTACTTTGGGTTCAAAATATATATACACTGTATATATATAAAATAATTATATCGTGAAATTCAGAGTGGTGCAATATGGTTTTAATTTGATTAAATATGAAGCATAGTTTTGAAGGAAAAAATAAAGAAGAATAGAAAGAAAAAAATTAAAGAGAATTTAAATTGGCAACAATAGTCAAGTTTGACTGATTGCCATGAAGTAATAACACCAGCAACAACAACCTAACGTCGACAAATAATGCACCCTGAAAAGGTCCCCTTTTTGAGTTTTTGTTTTCTTCTAATAAGGGCTGAAAACCAACCCTTTTAAGAGGAAAACGTCGACGACGCTGTATAGCTGAAAATGATGACCTTTCGACGCTTTTGGACGCGGGTGCGTAGACAGTCATGTTGGGAGTGACCCCCCCCCCCCCCCCCCCCCCGAGATGGAGCATCCCCACGCTTGACAATCTGTAAACTTTCGAATCCGAACCACTAGCACGGATTCGAAAATCAGATACGTGCAGGGTGCCATCTTACGATCGCCTTGCACCGGCTCTGGGGTTATGCATGCAGTGCGCACAAAGTTTGTAGCCTAGTTCAAAATGGCGATCAGCGGTGTAGCATCCCCATGCACGCTTCACAATCTTTAAAGGTGTATAGTGGGATTCGAAAATAAATCAGATAGGCCTACGCGATGACATCTTGCGTACACCATGAGCACGTTGGCTGCAGTGAGCACAAACATGGCGAACAGCTTGCGGTGTATCATCCCCACGTATGGAAATCTGTATCAAGAGTCGAACAGAGCGGCTAATAATATAATGAACTAAAAATGATGAGGAGAATTTTTTTTGTTTTTACTTTCTTACAAATTTCCGGAGAAGCTGCATATACATGCATCTATAATTGGAGGTACTGTAAAGTGCAATTAAGGGACAAGACAGTCGATAGGGAAGACATACAATGCGGTTGCTATAGTTGAACAATACGTCAGTGATCCGTTAGCCGTAATGCACCTTTAACCCTCTCTTAGTCAGAAATAACCCACTCTAAATGGGGCTTTCTTGTATAAACCCAACTTTCTACTACCACCCTAACCTATATGACTGGTGGAGAGGGTCATTGGTCTAGAGCCAGACGCAGCCTCAGCTATTGGAACCGTCGGAGCAGAGACCTATTAAATAATTTGGTCTAACCCTCTTTAGGGCCCCGTTGCAGAAAGAGTTGCAATTAATTGCATTTCAGATCATGTGACTAAATGCGCAAATCTGATTAGTTAGTTCAAACGGCATATTTTCCGACTTGCAATTAAAGGGGACCACCAGGCAAAGAACAAGACATAATTATATGTTTTGGTACCGTTGTGTGATATATCAAATAGATACCCAACATTTTGCAAAGGGTTGTGTAATTCATAAACAATGCAACTAATTACCACCACTTACGGAACCATTACGGCCTCATGGTTCCGTACGCGCCAAACGTTTGGGAGTGCGCCAATTCTATTTACGCGTAAGTTTGGGGACAATAGATTCACGGACGATGCGTTCGTCCTAGACAAAATATAGTCTTCGTATGCAGACCAAAGAACACATGTTGTAGTATGGAGATGCGTTTTCTAATGAAATATAATCTTTTTCGAAACATTTTTTTCTGAAATTGTTGGTGGAATGCACTACAAAAAATGTTACTTTTCATTCATGAGAATATTATTTTTGGATGGTGGTACCCTTTAACTGCAACTTTACAATCGATGGCAACTCTTTCTGCAACGGGGCCGATAATACGCATCATTATTCTACTTGTCATACTAGTCATTACACAATCTAAACACCTGTCAATTTTACTGTCCACATATGTTTTTAGACCATCTCGTTGTAATTGAAATTAATTGCAATGTTACAATCGATTACAACTTTCTGCAACGGGGCCCAGATCTGTGCGTTGAGTGCCGATCTCCACGTTGGCGCGGATGTTTGTCTGTTTGTGTAAACCGGAATACGTGCCTTCGCAGTTCTTCCATCGCATTGCATGATGGGACAGTATTATAGTACGGAAGTTCGCTCAATGTTGGCTGCTATGTAGGGCTTTTTTGTGTATAATCTCTATAGATCAGTAGCCTACTTCTGAGAATGTCACCCAAAACTAAACGAAGAAATTTGCTAATGATTCAACCTCATAAATTAGCCAGTGCAAATAATACATAGAGGACAATACCTGTGTAACATTTTCTAGAAATATGATTGTTTCAGTCTGTCACATTGTAAATGCAACAAACCGAACGAATGCCACAATGCACAGGCTCGCCTGTATAGTTTCCGACCGCTTATCATGTAGGTCCTATATATATATATACACAGTGGCGTAGATATGATTATTTCAGTGGGGGGGGGGGGGGGGGGGGGGGCATTGAATGTTCAGGTGGCAAGGTAACACAAAAAATGGCCATAAAATCATCATACCTCATAAATTATTTAACTTGGCCTGAATAACTTTGAGCATTACATTCTCCTGGCCTAAAATGACTATGAAAAGAGGTAGATATAATTATTGATGAAATGAGTGATTGATGGATTGCATATGATTGCAATTAAGCGGGTGTATTATGATGGAGGAGTTATACAATAGGATAGCATTAAGAACTATTTCGAATTTAAGTTTGCACGAAAACCGCCAACAGTATATTAACCAAAAAAATATTACAGATACACAATCACACGTGATTCAGCGTAAATGTACAGTTAATGCAATCAATCCAGCATAATTATATACAAATTAAGTGCACATTTCCACTCTCTGAGGGGCATATTCCAGCGGCACCTCATATGTGCACACAGAGTGATAAGGAACTATGTACCAGTCCTTCCGGGGTACCATAATTATGTGCATCTGATTTGAGAGCAGCAAATGCGGCACATTTTTATATAGCTGATTAAAGTGAAAACGCGAAAGGCATACTCTTGTTTCGAAATCGGGACATCACGATCGGAGCCACGCATCTAACAATGCCACATATAACAATAAAAACTCTGTAATTCAAACTTAGATACATGTACTTTAATCATATCAGTTCAATATCTTTGTAATGTTTTGTGATTCTGTTGTTTTCATGAATGATTAATGAAACAAAATCCACAAAACTTGACTGTTTTCACGTTTCTTTTAACATTTTCGGTCTTACAATTTCCCCATATACATTTTTCTTCTAATATTTTTGTCCACTTACATTTTTACCCTAAAATATGCGTTATATTAGGTTTATTCCAGTAAAACAAAATTCTATAGCGTCCTCCTGTGGGCATATATAAAGTTATCATAGTGACCACGGTCACGTCCGTTAGATCTTAGACATATGTAGGTCTTAGGTCTATACCGTATCATGGTTAGATAACTTAGACTGATGTTATAACTTCTACCTACAGTATAATAATAAATACATTGCTTCAAGGTGTTTTCATGCGTTACCTTTCATTAGTGAAATGTCAAGTGACCTGTTTAAAGAATGCATCATTGGTGCTAGTGAATAACAACCACATCGGCGGGGTTAAAGGGATAGTACAATTCTGAAAAGGATTTTAAGTTAAAATGTATTGTATCTACGTCATATCTACGTCACTCAAATATATTTTAGCAAATCGATATTCCTTAAGTACCGTTGAATATTTTAGTGACGTAGATATGGGACCGTCTGAGTCTGAGTTGGCTGAGTACGGTTCCCTGGTGAAATAAAATGAAAATAAAATAAATAAATAAATGACGTAGATACAATAAATTATAACTTAAAATCGTTTTCAGAATACATCCCCTGGTTTAGAGGGCGCATAAACAAACACAAATATTTGTGAGTTAATGAAAAACTAAGTATTCAATTTATTCAACAATTTTAGAAAATATTTCTAAATCCTACACATTTTTGTAATTATACCGATTCGGAAGTAGCTTTACAAATGTTTTTGATGATCCCTCTATACTTATTTTAACCAAAACAGCACATTCTTAAAAATAAATAATGGTTGCGACTTTCAGGTGTCCAAAGGGTGTCCTCTTGTGTTAACGGCTCCTTTTAGAATGAAAACAGCCCAGTACAATAGCGGTTTATATTTTTTACTGCCATTCAGGCATCTACATCGCGTGTGCGACATGAAACAGACGGGCGTGGTGCTATTTCGGGCAAGTAAATATAAACTGATATCCACATATTGCAAACGTTTTGGCAAGATGTGTAATATTTCAAACCCACATTTCCTGATAGCTTCATCGACAGATGATGATATGCTATTACAAGTGGGATTCGGCGTAAGCGACATGATGAAGTGATGCGGTGCCAAATCGGGCAAGCACATAAACCACAACGCTTACTTTTGCAACATTTTGTGGGATTTTATTTTCAATGCAAAGTGCCAGTTAAAAACCTGTCATCTTCTACAGCAGTACAGTGGATACTCGAGTGGACTTATGGTCAGTGTGAGCGACGTGGCAGAGAAAGAACGTGTCGGACAAGTAAATATAAGTGGAAATATGTGATAATGTCCTGATTCATTCATCGATAGAATGATGATGGATGACGTGAGTCGGCAAGCCACATAAAGCCACAAAATCGGGCTAGCACATACAACACAACGCGTATGTTTGCCAAATTTTGCGAATGTAATTTATTTTCAATACTAACTGCTTGTAAAAACCGGTTATCTTCCACATCAGTGTATTCTCGACTGGACGTGTGGTCACTGTAAGCGACAGGGCAAAAAAGGACGTGGCGCTATATCGGAAAAGTAAATGCAAGCTGTCCCACATTATCTTGTAAACGATTAGGACAAATGTGTAATATTTTGAACCCATATTTCCTGATATCTTGCTGGCATATACAGCCTTGGCAACAATTATTAGACCAAGCACTTTTTGAACAATTTGTTTGAAGTTTTACGCTATTTTGTCAATGTTATGATATTTTAAAGACAAACTAGTTCATGATATACCCAAAGGGGTATCCTCAATTGTTTTAGTGATACCTACCACATATTGTATGCCTTCAATTTGATTAAAAACATGAATTTTATACAAATTGTATAGATTTTGTCCATTCCTTCCATGTACATTAAAGGTATGGGTTTTCCATACATTTGTTTAAATAAAGTACAAAATGTGTTGATTTTCCCCTGCAAGTTGTGATTTTATCATCGACAGGTCTCCCCAGTTCCTAGTGTAACTTGTCTTAGCACTTTGATTCTTGGTGAGAGTTGCCAAGTGGCATAAAACTCTGCTGGAGAAGCAAATAATATTTGGATGCTGACTACCTGTGCTTTAGCAGTGTACACGGATATAATCTAACTTCACCTGGTCTTACTTCTTTGATAAGAGCGATTGACTGTCACTTGGCAACTCTAATCAATAATTAATTTACTCATGAACAAGCCCTACAAATAATGGAAAGACATTTATATGATATAAGCACTACTTGCAGAAAAAACATGAAATGTTCCACTATGCATTGAAAACGTGTGTATAAAACCCGTACGTTTTTATGGTAAAAATCCATGCAAATATTCATGAAATTCTTGTTTTCTTCAAATTCAAGACATCAAATCTATTGTAGGCATTCCTAATCCCACTGACTATACCCCCTTTGATATTTTATGAGCTTTTGTTTCTTTAAAATGTAATTAAATTGACAAAATAGTGTAAAACATCTAAACAAATTAGCAAAAAGTGCTTGGTCTAATAATTATTTCCAAGGCTGCATGCTATCTAGGTTGTGAATTGGCGTAACCGACATGGAGAGTGTGTGATCTGGTGCCATATCGGGCAAGAACATAAACGACAACGCCGTTTTCTTCACCCATTTTGATACCCATTCTAATTATCTTAATAATATACAATTATAATTTGCGTTGCATCTACGTCACTCTGCCCATGGTAACCAAACTATAATTTAGTACATGTATATTCAACCGGCATGACCGGCTTCACAGATTGAGCATCATCAACAGTTAACAACAAACACTTAACATTAATGACATGCAATTATCACAAGGTTAGTTCTAAATGTTTTTGAACATTTATATAAATGTGAGGGCAAAAGAAATAATATTAACATGTGACCTGTGAACAAAATATGATGTTTTGCCCTACACCTCATTATCAAAATTAGAAAGTAAATAAACAAATAGGGTTCATAAAGCTGAGGTAAACTTCAGTTCGTTTCAAATGTCAATAAAATGTCAATATGTATTAACGATCGGTTTAAAAGTATTGATGTATTTTGGAAGAGACATGACATGTCTAGGTATAAGTGTTTGCTATATTCCTCACTTCGGGAAAAATATTTGTCTTGGGCTTTATTAAAATGATAAAGCCACTAGGAAAATTATATTGATTTATCTTATTGATTGTATACAAATATCCGTCACTCGTTATCAGTTCATATTTTTGTTGTGACATGAATTTGCTGCCTTGATATTATTTGAAAGAAAAACAAAAGGGACATTACATGTATATAGAACAAAGCTTGTGATGGTAGTTTGTGGTATGATGAAGATCTTTACACTATAGATCTACTTTCCATTTTACACTATAGTTTGACATTAACTTAGCGGTTTTGTTTTTATCTAGTATACATATGGATAGTTTCATACTACATGTATTTGAAATCTGAAGTTTTCCCAATAAACATGTTGAATTAGTGGAACCCAAACTGCAATTATGGGTTGTTCGTTGGTTTCTCTTAAGGGATCTAGTAACTTTGTTGACATGTGCAAACACTGATGAGTGGTTAATACAATGTATATTATTGTGATCTGATATGTCCACTGGGTGTTGTGTGAAAATTTCAAGTTAAATGGACGTTATATGGCCGAGTAATGAACAAAAAAGCAAAGTTATGACAGTGGATACTTTAAAATCTGAACACTTCAATAGTAAATAACGAAAGGGAAATTTGAAAAACCGAAACCTGTCACATGCTTTTGTTGAATTAATATGAATACAACAATGTATGAGGGAACCTTTATCATTCCAATTGGATTTTGAGGATTTGGACAATGTATTAACTAACATTGTCTAAATCCTCAAAATCCATTACTCATTACTCATTGTTCATTACTCGGCCATATAACGTCCATTTAACTTGAAATTTTCACACCACACCCAGTGGACATATCAGATAACAACAATTCACATTGTATCAATCACTCATCACTGTTTGCACTTGCCAATTAAGAGAAACCAACGAACAACCCATAATTGCAGTTTGGGTTCCACTAATTCAACATGTTTATTGGGAAAACTTCAGATTTCAAATACATGTAGTATGAAACTATCCATATGTCCATACTAGATAAAACAAAACCGCTAAGTTAAAGGCATATATGCGTGGGTTATTAGACGCGTGGATCCATCTTGCGCACTTTTACGCACGGTACGTAATCCCCATTGGCTCAGTTATAAGTAGCGATCGCAAACTGTCCCGGCTTCCGAATACCCGAGTAAAAAATGCATACAAAATAGTCGCGTTCGGAATGTTTGTACTAGTCGAATGGAGATCCATCAGAGATGTTTACGAGCGAAAATATCACGTAACACGCTTAACCGCAAATACTTCAAAGCGCCGCTGTTTGATGTCTTAGGTGATAGCGTGAGAAATTCTTGCTGCATGCAATTTCATAAGAAGGCCCGTGTTCAGATATTTCGAAGCACCGCTCTTCGATCGATCCAACACATATCGTGAGTTTACCTCGAGAGATTACGGTGGAGTCGAGTTGGAATTTGCTGACTACCCTTTATAACCCACGCATATATGCCTTTAATGTCAAACTATAGTGTAAAATGGAGAGTAGATCTATATCATCTTCATCATACCACAAACTATCATCACAAGCTTTGTTCTATATACATGTAATGTCCCTTTTTTTGTTTCAAATAATATCAAGGCAGCAAATTCATGTCACAACAAAAATAATGTATGAACTGATAACGAGTGACGGATATTTTATACAATCAATAAGATAAATCAATATCATTTTCCTAGTGGCTTTATCATTTTAATAAAGTCCAAGACAAATATTTTTCCTGAAGTGAGGAATATAACAAACACTTATACCTAGACATGTTATGTCTCTTCCAAAATACATCTGACCATCAAGGTCATCAATACTTTTAAACCGATCGTTAATACATCTTGACATTTTATTGACATTTGAAACGAACTGAAGTTTACCTCAGCTTCATGAACCCTATTTGTTCAGAAAACATACAAGACTTACGGGTACTGCATTGGTGTTCCATAAAACTCTTGCCAATTTTCATTTCACCAACTTATTTCAGATATACAAACATTAGTGCTGCCAGAATTAAAGGAATAGTACAGTTCTGGTGAAACAGAATTTCAGTAACTTAAACTTGCCAGTTATCATTGAAAACTACCAGTTATGATTCAATGATTCAAAGGGCTCCTAAGATATTGGCCGATTGCCACCAATTTTGGTATGCCCAAGGTTTCCAATGTAATCTACAAGAATCTATCGTTAAATTAAGAATGTTTGCAATAATATGCACATTAAAGCTATAAGTAATGATGCGAATATGTAATGTTTTCAAAAGGTGATTTGGGGTTCATATTTTGTACAGTCAGTGAGTAATTCAAAGTCATCAAAACTACGAAAAACAAAGAAATACATAGGAATGCGAATTTTCTTATATGTTTTAAGTTTTGTTTGTGTTATTACAAATGCTAACAAAAAGGTATTTCAAACTATAATTGATCCGTTTTTACAGCTGAAAATATAATGTTTTGCATCATTCGAAATAGCAATGCATTTCACACAAAAATGAATGGGGGAAACTGCAAATTTGTTTTGAAATTTTTGAAATCCGTAGTCGCGACGCACACAAATTTGATGTCAAAAGATGCATATTGGGGTATATTAAAGATAAGCATTGGGAAAGTTACCGAAAGCATCTTTATTGGCCAAACTAATTGATCAGTATTGTTGAAATAGTATAAAAAGGGCTTGGAATGTGTGGTAAAATCCGAACCTTATATCGTTAAATGCTGAAATATCAGTTGAAACTTCCATGCACGCCGCCAGTACGCCGCTGAGATTGGGCCTAAATTTACCGCCCGTTTGTCTCTCTCCGCCGGGCTGGGTATTGGTGGCTATACGGTCGACAAGCCCGCCTGCCGTGCATATACGTGCGTTTGCGTAACCTTTGCTACGTTGAATTGAATCTATGGTAAAAGTTTTTTTTATTTGGAATGTTTTATTTCCAAATAGTAAATGTTAAAGCAGTTTTAGTCCAAATATTCATTAAAATGATAAGTTATAATAAAATATTGTATTCTGTCACATGGTAGGTGATGAAAGCAACTTTTGTTTGTGTGTGGGGCGTTTCCCAATAATGTTAGTTTGGCTGGAAGAATTACTGCTCTGCGTGTAGTAAACTTGGAGTCAACAAGAGCCCCAGCGTTCTAGATCAGTACACCGAACTTTCCAAACAAATATACTGTCCTTGCATGTTAAAAAAGCGTTAGTCAAAACAGAAAAACATCCAATTAGCGAATATTTTGTGTCTGAAAACACTTGAAATGGTATAATTTAAAATATATACTTTTGCAAAAACAAATGCCAAAATCCAGCTCTTGAGCTCATGAGGGGCAAGAGAACTTCTTCGTTTCCTGTCACACACAAAAAACAAAAATCAGATAAAATAATACCGCTCTGTTGACAAGTTGACATGCATACAGAAAGCAAATGATAACAAGGAAACCCACGATAACCTCATACCCCTCATACCTTGTTGTATTCGTATTAACAATAAATTTGCATGGGACAGGTTTTGGTTTTTCTAATTTCCCTTTCGTTAAAAAGATATTTACGATTGAAGTGTTCAGATGTTAAATTATCCACTGGACCGCGAAAACCGTGTACAAAGTGAGTGAAATGAGTTAGTGAATATCATTGCATTTGTGCTCATTACTCGGCCATAAATAAAAGTCCATTTAACTTGAAATTTTCACACAACACCCACTTTTTGCACATGTCAACAAAGTTACTAGATCCCTTTAAAGCCTTATCAGCATAGGGAAAGTTACCGAAAACATCTAATTGGCAAAACTAATAGCATTTTTGAAATAGTATACAACGGTGGCTTATGTGGTAAAGTCCGAACTATATATATTATCATTATAAATGCAGCAAAATCAGTTGAAAGTTCCATGCGCACTGCTGACGGAGATTGGGGTAAAATTTCACTGCCTGTTTACCCTTCTCCGCCGGGCTGAGTACTTGTAGCCGAACGTTCAAACAGCTCGCATGCCACGTGGCTGCATATTTTGCACGCAGCGTACATGTGGGTCAATTGAAGCGTTGGTGCTAGATACTTTAGTTTAATTGCTTAAATAGTCTATTTGATATGTTTTAGTCTTTTTTTTAATATCAAGGAGATTTCGTGTTTTTGATGTAAAATTTTTGAAAAGTCAAAAATACTTGCATTTTTGCTTTTTAATGTATGTTATTTTAAGGCTACAAATGGCTTACCATAACGTTTAAGTCCAACTTAGAGTTAAGTTCAACTTAGGATCTTTGTGAAACACCCCCTAAATTCCCACACATGCACTGCAGGGCAATCTTTTTTTCCTTTTTTGTTTCGATGAACATGACGCTGCTAATGTAGATCACCATGAGTCAACCTTGAAGACGTACATTGGATGTTCATTTACGTTGATGTCCGTTTTGAATATTGCATGTATTCTTTATCATATTTGAGTGTCAACTTGTCGAAACTGCCTAGACTAAATACGACAGTTCGAGCTGGACATGAAAAAATTTCCACAAATGGAAATAAAATGTTTACTTTACAAGGCCCAATAGAGAAACAACCATGCGAATTGTTTATTAGTGTTATGGTATTTAATACATTGGTGAATAAAGTACCTTTCCTTTTCTCAATTAGCCTTAATATATCGATGAAATTAGCTGATGGTTAATGTGTGCCACAGCGTTTGCACATCTTCAGAAATAAAAAAAAAAGAGTTGTGGAAAAATAAAGATTGACACATTGATACCGTGTACTTCGGTAGTGTTGTACCAGGAAAATGGGAGTTTGACAAACATCTGTTCTTCACGTGATCAGATACTTTAATGCACAATTCCGTGTTCAACTGCTATTGGTTAATTTGCACTAAATGGAAATGAATATTCAACCAATCACAAGTGCAGTATACTTTCGTTCAAGCCTATACAGCCTTAACACGCTGTGAGAATATGTTTGTCGGAAAACATATAAGCACGACAACATTTCACGACATAATGCATTTCTTATCGATTTCCCGAGAAAGCCGTTTCAGCAGAAACTAGAAACTACAATTCCGGCATCATGCCTACCAAAGCTTCTTCTACTGCTATGGCCAAGCGCCTCGTCTTTCTCGGAGCGGCCCGTGTCGGCAAGTCGGCTCTTATCAAACGCTACGTCCATCAAATATTCCCGCAACGCTACAACCCGACTGTTGAAGACTTGTACGAGCGGGTAGTCGAGCACGAAGGAGTCGACATCAAACTCCAAATCCTGGACACAGCGGGAACCTTCGTATTTCCAGCCATGCGAAAACTTGCCATCGACAGCGGTCACCTTTTCGTGGTCGTGTACTCGTGTGAGGACATGAACTCCTACAAAAATGCCCTGATGACGTGCGACGAGATCACGGCAGCGAAAGGCCACCACGTTCCCATCGTCGTCGTGTCAAACAAGAGCGACCAGGACGAGAGAGTTGTGAGCCTGGCAGAGGCAGAACTCATGTTCTGTCAGTGGAACACTTTCCACCTCGAATGCTCCGCCGTGGAGGAGGGTGACGTCGAGCACCTGTTCCAGAAGTGTGTCGAGTTGATGTGCTCTGATGGTTGCCGCAGTTCTTCTGCCGCCGAAGAATCGCCGATCGGTCTTCAGCGTAGTGACAGCTTCGTGGCGAAGCTGGTGACGAATCTCCAGTCAGTCTTCAAGAGGCGAAGTAGTCAGCGGAGGTTGTTCCGCGGTTCGCGAAGGTCGTGCCGTGGTTAGCTCAGGCGTTGATAAACAAGCCGTGTGCAAGTACGCGGCCATCATGAACTCTTAAAGCCATCTTCACCAAGAGCCAATGAACAGGTGGACAATGCCGCCTGATGAGCTTGAGCCATTATTATCCAATTTTATATCCGCCGAGGATATTTATTTTGTATACCGAATTTAATACGATGATTGTCTGTTTGGCCACTCACAGCCTTTTCAATGTCTCCGCCCCCTGTTTCTGTTTGTATAATCGTCACTTTATATCCTCTGAAGAAGATTCTGCTATAGGATCGAAAATTTAGGCCCTATATTGTCTCTCATATTAAAAGAAACATACACAATCCATTAATTTTATATATCGGTTCTTTACCCATCATTTTTTGTTTCAAAATGCGTTTCTACATAATATCGTTTGCTGATATGATTATGAGTGATTCTTGAATTCTCCTCGGGTGATTATGTAGACATGTTTTGCAATGTGGGTTATGCGTGAGAGTGCGTGAAATGCGTACGTGTTTTTGTGTGTTTGTATGTATGTATGTATGTATGTGTGTATGTATGTATGTATGTATGAATGTATGTATGTATGTATGTGTGTATGTAACTATGTATGTGTGTATGTATGTATGTATGTATGGGTGTATGTATGTATGTATGTATATTTGTATGTGCATGTGCGCGCGTGTGTGTACGTGTGCGTGTATGTGTGCGTGGGTGTGTGGGCGTTTGTGTGTGTATGTTTGTGTGGGTGTTTGTGTGTGCGTGTTTGTGTGTGTGTGTATAAGTAAATTTTATGTATGTGTGCTTATGCGTGCGCGCGCGTGTGTACGTGTATGTGTGTGTGTGTGAGCGTATGTACGTGTGTGCGTGCTTGCGTGTTTGTGTGTGTGAACAGTGTGTGTGTGTGTGTGTGTGTTTGTGTGTGTGTGTGTATGTGTGAGTGTGTGCATGCTTGTGTGTGTGTGTATGTGTGTGTATGGTTGTGATCAAGTATGTCCAACCTCCCCTCCACCAACATGCGGTCATGATAAGGGCAATTTATATTTGTCCCCTTACTTTAGACAAATAAATTACTCCCCTGCCCCGGGTGCAGTACACCCCTCCCTGCTCGGTCGCTTCGCTCCCCCACTACCAATGAACATCAGTGCATTGTGTAGCCAGAAATCAGAAAACAGTGTAAAACAGTGTGAAATGTACGTGGGATGCCCAATACACCAGCATGATGCAAACATATCAGAATTCCATTTGCCCGCCAGTCCCGGTGTGGGAGCGGAAAAGGTCCGGCAGCGGAATAAGTCCGGACGGACAAGATCCACGCGCGGAATTTTTATTTTTGATTGCTAACTTCGTTTTTCAAAAATATGGTTGCGAACAAAACTTACCATAACCC